>BQNB010012614.1:3775-78830 GCA_026074375.1 Tanacetum coccineum
CTAAATCTTACACCAAGATTCAATCTTAATCATCTTAGAACCCAAAAAAATCAAATAATTAAAGGGTATTTCTGGGAATCACAAAAAGGTTACAAATTCACCTAAAGACAGCAACAAATGTATGCTAAAAACTGAATAAAATGATTTAAAAAAATCAAAAACTAAGAAGAAAGCAAAAATTCAATCTTTATGATACTAGAAGCAAAAATGATTCAAGAAATTTAAAGGCTTTTACTGGGAATCATAAAAAGATTCAAACTTTAC
Source organism: Tanacetum coccineum (assembly GCA_026074375.1). Classification (NCBI taxonomy): domain Eukaryota; kingdom Viridiplantae; phylum Streptophyta; class Magnoliopsida; order Asterales; family Asteraceae; genus Tanacetum; species Tanacetum coccineum. The sequence goes on from BQNB010012614.1 coordinate 4,040, forward strand.
AAAAAAAAAGTAACAATTTATTATAAAAAGTGAACAAAATTATTGAAAATATATGAAAAACTAAGAAGAAAACAAAGAATCAATCTTTATGATAGTAGAAGCAAAAATGATTCAAGAAATTGAAGGATTTTACAGGGAAGTATAAAAATATTAGAAAATTACCTGAAAAGAGTGATGAATTTTGGTGAAAAATGAAGAAATGAAGAAGAGGTGGTTGTATGGTGAGGAAAATGGTCGTGTAGCATGTGATTGAAACAAAGGCGGTTGGGTTGGTTTGGTTTTGTTTAGATCTGAAAATAATGAATGAATATGGTGCCTTTATATATAACGTGCCAACGAGGTGGATAGAATATACATTTACTCAAAAGTTTTATACTTTATTAAAGGAGACTGAAACATACTACACTAGCGCATTAGCTTTCTCTCTCTAAAACTAATCACTTACCAAGTTCGTGTAACAAATCACAAACAAACACACAAGTCGGTCGCCTTGCCGACCATCTTCTTCATTAGTACTTGTATGACGCGTCTAAAGGAAAGGAGTGCGACAAGGAAGAACGAGTTCTCATTATGCCACATGGGATAAGAAACAGGGGTTAAGGATTTTTTATGTATGTGATTTAAGAAACAGTCTCATTTCAACATGATGTTTGTTTATTTTATAATTATGAACAAACATCATGTTGAGTTTTAAGTGGAAATGAACAAGCGATTTTTAATTTTTATTAAAAGAAAATTTTTTATGTATTTAATTTATTTGTAATTAATGAACATGATGCAATGTTTCATTCATTTGACTTGTCAATTTTTTCTATGTGTTTCAATTATAGATTTATTATTTATTTGAGAAACATTATATACCTGCTATAATATATAACTAGACTGACTTCTGAAATTTACTAGCTATTTAAAAAAAAGAGTACACAAAAATAAAGGTGATGTCGTGTAATGCACGGTTAGCCGTTAGAAAAGAACAAACACACTTGTATATTTTAGACGAACAGTCGTGCAAAACGACGGCGTATAACAGTACATAATAATACTTGCAAACTTGTAGTTGTGTAACCTTTGATACAACACTTAGGGGTTCAATTTGTCATTGCGAAAAAAAAGTCTATGGTTAAAAACGAAAAATGATAAAAGTTTTAGGATTAAACAATATTTAAACTATTAACTTAGTAGTAAATGTTGTTACCATTTTTAATCAAGGATACTTTGAGTACAATATGTTACTCATGTTTAAGTTTTTTAAGATTTAAAAAAAAAGTTATTTCTGTTTTATATAGATATAGATATAAATGGATCCATACTCATATGTGATCATCAAAAAGATCTTTTAGATACTCTAGTTTACTTATATAATACAAAAATACTTTTCTTTAATTCATAAAATTTAAAGATGAGAGGTTTGTTTAATCCTCATAATACCATTTTAAAACTTAAATTTCAATCTCTTTCAACTTTCTCACATAAAAATTTTAAAAATAGTTGGCTAAAAATAGTTTTTGTTTCTTTAATTAATATAGTTTTTTAAAATTACTCAACATTTACCAATTTTCTTTTAATTTATAGACTCATCCCAATTCTGTTCTCAATCTCTATCTATATTTCTCGAATGATAATAAAGACTTGCCAATTTTAATTACTAAACGTTATACGCAACTCTAAACCATAATATCTCAGCTAAAACTATTTGCCGTTATAAAATATCGTCGCTATCCACGAGTACATGCTAAGATGATATATCTCAAACTCATACGACCGGTTTCTTCTTGCACACGGCATTAAAGATGGAGCCAAGTGATAAAAGCACTAATAAAACTACCATATTGCCATTTTGAGAAAGATACCATCTACTCATTATAATATAGGGCTAATGACTTGAAAATGTATCTAACTTGACACTTTTTATTATTGTGTGTAGTTATTTTTTTTCTATTAAAACACAAACTTTCCAAATTCTGACTTTTTCATGTACTGTGTGACCTGCTTTACCTCCTAGTCCTATCTGGAGCAAGTTATTTCCACATGGGTCAGTAGTTTTAAATTATTTTTTCTTACAATAAAACAAAATCTTTTATAACCTTTTTTCACAAAACTTGTTCATTAAACATTTTTTTTCTTTGGCTTTCATAAAAGTAGTTGCACTTGTACATAAAGAGATCAACACTTGCAACCACTGGGAAACACCATCTTCTTTCTCAATTTTCACAATCCACCACCACACCTCCTCCTCCATGGTCATCTTCATCTTCAAAATTAAAATTCAAATCCAACCCCTAAGTCAAAACTGAAATTTAAATTAAACCCCTAAAACGAAATTCAAATCCAACCCTTAAAACTTGGTCAAAACATTTTTTTTCCTTTCATAAAAAAGAATTATAATACTTGCACGGGTACAGAAAGAGATCAACACCTGCAAAGGGTAAATTAATCATCTCACTTTATATAAATGAACTCAAAAACCAAATGCAACCACTGTGTAAATGTAAACAACCCTTGTGAAATATCCATTCCCACTGTCATCTCGTTGAAACTCTAAGTCGAAATTAAATCAATTACAAATCAAACGAAAACCTTAATCAAATAGACATTCAAACCAAAACCCTAGATTAAAACCGAAATCTAAATTAAAGACCAAAGCAAATTCGAAACCCTAAACAAAGTTCAAATTGAAACACTAAGTATTATCATTAAACATCGTTGAAACCCTAAGTCGAAACCCAAACCAAACCAAACCCCTAAAATGAAACCCTATGTCAAGACCCTGAATCTTGATGGGGATGATGAATCTTTTGTGGATTTACATGAGCACGGTGGGCGAGGCGATGATCGGTTCTTGATGAGGAGTATGATCGGTTTTTGTTGTTGTCGAATCTAGATGAGTAATCTTCTAGCTCCTTGCTAGTTTTTTATCTCTCAATAAAATTCGCCGTTCAAAAAAAATGTTAGTGGTGTTTGCTGTTGTTGGATTCAAGGAGTATATGATCCTGCTTGAATTTAAGGAGTATATGATCCCGTTGTTGAATTAATAACAAAATTAATTAATATCTTAGGTGGCTGGGAGTGTGTGAGTTGGAGCCTAAGTGGAATTTAATTAAAAAGAAAAATAGATATGGTAACCGGCTAAGGGTTGAGCAAGTAAACCGATACATGGTAAGGTCGGAATTTGTAAAGTTTGTGTTTTAATAGCAAAACAAAAAAATTACTACACACAATAACAAAAAGTGACAAATTAAATACATTTTTAAATCATTAGCCCTATAATATATAATATATAATATAAAGATTTTTTTAACTTGTGCCCTTGTCACAAGTTAAAGAAAGTATCACAGTTTATGTGTCACTTTCTTTATATTAGACCCTACAAACCATTAAGAATATGACACGCAAGCAGTATGATCCTCTTTAACTTGTGCCTTTAAGAAACAAATTAAAAAAATCCATAATATAATCATGGGTTGATTATCTAAAAATGTACTAAACTTGACACTTTTTGTCATTGTATGTAGGCTACTATTTTTTTTGTCATTGTGTCACTGAACTTTTAAATTCGTGCTATTGTGTGTACTTTTTTTTTTGAACAGCAATATATTATTAAACCACTAGCAAGAAGCTAGAAATTACAAAGCGACAAAGTACGGATTTTTAAGCCAATCGTTCCAACTAAACGAGGCTTTACATCTATTACGACACCAATAAAAAGACCGAGACACAATATCCTCAAAAATCATCGCCTTTGGAGAAGAAACCGCTTCAAAGATATACTTGTTCCGATATTGCCAAACATACCACCACATTACGTAAAAAACACATTCGAGAGCCTGCTTATAATTAGAAGATAAGCGAAGATTCACAAGCCAGTTTAACTCATCAATAATAACTAGTAAGAAATTTAGAATAATCTATTGTTAATGATTTTAGTGTCATCACTTATAGTCAGGTATAACTTATAGTCGAGTCACGAGGTACGAAGTGCACGCTCGTTTTAACTAGCTTGATGCCGCCACGACAAAGACGCGTGGGTCAGTCGCTCCCCCTTGCGGGTTAAACCGGATTTAACTAACTTTTGGTTAGGTTAAATGCATCAGAATTGATCTCTTTATAACATAACAAACGTAGCAACTTTCTGTGTATTTTGAATAGATTTCACGTGCCCTATAATAATAATACAGAGAGCATCTTAGATTACTCGTTGTTTGGATTTGCATAATCGAACTTTGGAAGTGGTCACCTAAAAGCGCTACAACTAACAACATGCCTGTATTTCGAGACTACTTTGCACGTAGATGTCAAATATATTATTACCAGAGGTCAAATATATAGTTCTGCCTCATAATCAGTTTCACACTCGTTATATATTATTACCAGAGGTCAAATATTGAGTTCTGAAATTCTATTTATATATTTGATCGGTTAATCGCATGAGTGATAAAAATTATTATTATATTTTAGAGGAAAGTTATTTTGGTATCCATTCTTTTCTTAAATACTAAATGACTCATTCTTACCAGAATTACATAAATCGTCCTTGTGGTTTGCCGGATCTAGCAGATTTGGTCCTTGTGTTTTTTTTCATCGGGTTTGGTCCGTGTGGTTTTGATCCATTGCGGGTTTGGTCCCTTGTGTTTTTGTTCTATTGCGGGTTTGGTCCCTTGGTCAAACTAAGGAAATGTTGGTCAAGGGACCAAACCCGCAATGGATCAAAACCATAAGGACCAAACGCGATGAAAAAAAAGCACAGGGACCAAATCTGTTAGATCCGGCAAACCACAAGGACGATTTATGTAATTCTCTCAAGAAATAAATAAATGAGATTAACAACATTTAAATATTTCACATATTTTTATAATTTAAATATCTCATGAACTGTTAATCGTTAGACAAACAAATTATATCGTCACGATCAACATTTAATTATCTTTCTATAGGCGGGCACTTTGATATACTTTCGACAATTTTTTTTTGTTTTTTCACTTATTTTTCGTTTTTTTCTCGTTATTGAAACTTGCATGAAGAAATCACATGTGATTAAACACTAATTTGAATATACTAATAAAATCACATGTGATATAATGTTAAATCACATATGATTATATCACATATCATATGTGATTTAACACTATAATCATATGTGATTTAACACTATATCACATGTGATTTTATAAGAATATTCAAACTAATGTTTAATCATATATGATTTTTCATGCAAGTTTCAACAACGAAGAAAAAAGAAATAAAAGACGAAAAAACGTAAAAAACCAAAAAAATCAAAAAAAAACAAAAAAAAATTATCAAAATTATATCAATGTGCATGTCTATAGAAAGATAATTAAATATTCGTCGTGATGTTATATTTTTTTTCGCTTAATGGTTAACGGTTTAGGTGATATTTATAGTTAAAAAAAGAATAAAAATGAACTTTGGGTTTAATCTCATCCAGTAGATCAAAATAGAGATGGATGATGAGAAGTATTTTTTTAGTATTCAAATAAAGTTTAATATCCAAATGAACTTAAATCTATATTTTCTTAGTATTCAAACTAGTTTTAATGCCCGTGCACGCACGAGGATTATATATTATGTTTTTTTTAAATACTTATATAATTTTTATTTTTTTTGTTTTATAAGTTATGTATAAAGTATTATCGAAATCATATGAAGAGAATAGATTTATTAAATCTTTTACGTAGTAGGATAATTAGTAATTTTTTTTCTTTTGATTTACCTGTTTTCGGACTCGATATTGTGAGCCAACTAATCCAAGCGAAAACACCCTTTTTAGTTACCCCCCATGAGTCGCTCAAATGAACCACCGAGCCACAAGGGGGATTAAATTTATTCTCATTATATTCGAAACCATTTGACTTCCACTTATAACACTAAGTAAAAAAATGAAATAAATACTTTTTCAGAAATTCAATTGTTAGAATTTTAGTACGTATTAAACCAAAAGAAAAGAAAATGTAATTTCTTTCAAACCCATCAATGAATAGCTAGAAAACATTTTTTCCTTATTTACGATAATTTATGTGCTTTGGTGTTTTTCTATTTGGTTGTACAACATGATTTTATGTCGACAATGAAAAATCCATTAAAAAATCTTTGGATAGATTTGGGATGTGTAAAAATGATGTTAAATCTTTGTTGGAAGTAAGATTTGTTTGCGTTTGTTGTATTTTAAAACATAAAGTCTACGGGTATAAAGTTTAAAGGGTTATTTGTTTATTTTTTAAAGTTATAATAAAATTTGTAAATTTATAAATTTACACTTAACTCCATATAATTTATTTAAAATTAAACCACTAAAGTTTTATTAATTATCTCCTCTTTTTTCAAGTTTTTGTTTTAACAAATTTGACACATATATTTTTATGTGTTTTTTTTCGCAATCAGAATTCTCCCCCAAAATGTTTTAATTTTGACCAAATTGATTCAATTTTGACTTTTTATTATCCAATCAGATCGCACGATTTTGCCCACGTGGCAAAATCAAGCGTTCTGATTGGTCCAATTTTTTAATTCATAAGATTCAATTTGATAGAAAATCTGAAATGATGTAATTCTTTTATTATATAAAAGATAAAGTTTAATATCCAAATGAACTTAAAATAGAGATAGATGATGAGAAGTATTTTTTTAGTATTTTTTTACTATGTCGGGTTATCTAGTTCTTAACTTCTATATTAAACATATCATGATAATTTTTTTCGAGTCAATGCTCTCGACTGGGATGAACAATCAAATATAGACACATGAGTGCTTAAGCATGTTATGCTGTTACATAACACAAAAGAACTTTTGTTGCATATAAAATTCATAAACGTGTACATAACTAGTCTAGAATCTGGTTTCAAGATCGGCTATCTGGTCAATCTTGAAACACTAGAAAATGATCCGTTCAACATGGTGGCGTTTATGTATGTTCCAATCTTCATAGAAAGTTTAGATGGCACCAGGGCCGGTTCTGACTTTTCTGCTACCTTGGGCGAGACGGTTTTTGATGCCCTATATGTGACGATTGAAAATGACTACAAAATTTTGTAAACAAGCACAGATTATTTTGTAGTGATTTTGCCTTCGAATCGAATCTTTCATATAATAAAAGAATTTACATCACTTTAAATCGATTTCGCCAAAACAATCTTATTGAGGAACATAATGGGTCAATCGCGTTGCTCAATTTAGACACATGGCAAAATTGAGCATCGTTATTGGCTAACTTAATGTAAAAATTAAAAAAAATTGATCATACTTTGATAAATTTAACGAAAAAAAAAACATAAAAGTATAAGTGTTAAATTTGTAAAAATAAAATTTTTAAAAAAGTGAAAACAATTAATAAAAGTTTAATGGTTGAATTTTAAATAATTATATGGAGTTAAGTGTAAATTTATAAGTTTTTTTTTATAATTTTACCTTTAATAAAATACCCCCTCAAAATTTATACTTTTAGAATTTGTATTTTAAAATTACAAAATCTTCTTATTTTTATAACATGTGTATGCACGAGATTATAAATATCAAAATAAAAGCTTGTGCTAATACGTTATCACGTATCTATATGACCAACATTCGACTAAAATTATACTTCACTTATTTTGTAAGCTTAAAATAAAAAACCAAGTATTACAAATATTCAAATTAATGTAAAATATAATAAGGTAAATGCAACTAGAAAGAAAGAAATATAAATGTCATATATGTGGTTGAAGCTATTGTGTAAATTCGCAAAGTTGTGACTTTTTTCCCCGTACATTACCGAAACTAAAAATAGAAGTATAAGCTGAAACAAACAATAAAGCAACAATTTGAAAATTAAACCCCATCAAAATGTAAATATGAAATCGAAATAAGAGGTACCCCACAAATAACCTTGAAACTTGCAATATGACCAATTTTTTTATATATTTCTTTTTCTTTTAGCAAAAGACTATACTATGTAATACTCCCTCCGTCCCATAATTATAGTCCACATTTCTTTTTTTGTTTGTCCCAAATTAATTGTTCACGTTCAAAAATAGATAGAAAAATTATATTAAGTTTACCATATCGCCCTCACTTGATGCTATTATTAAAACTTTAAAGAAGTTAGAAATTAATTGGTTAAGGGTAAAACTGTTATTGTACAAAAAGTAAGAGAGAGAAAGCTGTAAAGATTATGTTTTTCTTAAACTACGTGTTTTTTGTCGGTGGACTATAATTATGGGACAGAGGGAGTAAAAAATTAGACCTATCAGAAAGCTTGATTTTGCCACGTAGGCAAAATCGTGCGATCTGATTGGTCGATAAAAAGTCCAAATTGTCAATTTGGTCAAAATTGAACATTTTTGGTGGAATAAAATGAGTGTCCCAATCAAAATTAAGAGTGTGCAAATCACCTTCCTTATTATAAGAGTTTTTCTAACTTGTGCCCTAGGGGCATAAGATAAAAAGTCAAAAAAAAGTACTAAAGTACACAGGGACCTACATGAAAGTATAAAAAAGTACACAAAGACTTACGAAATTCGTGAATCCCTGTGTACTTTTTTGTACTTTCTTGTAGGTACATGCCTTTTTATCTTGTGCCCCTAAAGCACAAGTTAAAAAAAACCCTTATTATAATACTAGTAACTGTTTATTTCTCTCTCATAGAGTCTTTTTTCTCCATCTCATTTTCTTCCATTAATAAGAAGAAAATCACAGACAACACTAGAGCATCAAATAAAATCTATTCACAGCACCATGAAAATGATGCCCCTGTTCGTTGGATGCCTGGTCGTCGCCCAAAGAGACCGCCATAGCCAGGGTCGGCCCCTGGATGGCACCAACTATAAGCCATGCTTTTGTAAGTACAGGGTTTACGTTAATAAATAACTTTGCAATTGCCGGATAACATCAGTGACTATTCTCGTAAATTGATAACTCAAAGGATAATTCACGAACATGAAGAACCAATTACTTAAAATCTGTGTTGGAGTAATTTTTTTAATATTATTTTTTTAAAGAAAAAAATAAAAAACATTAGTTAACGGTTGTTACTTAACGACCGTTGGTACTGTTCATTCTACTATTCACCCACTCTATAATTATTGTTTATCAATGTTTGTTTTGTCCCAGAGCTTAACGATCGTTATCTGCACTAACGCCCCCTACTTTTTTTGTTATATGCGAGGATGTAACCCGCGCTTCGCCACGGAGCACGAAGGAATAACGCTGCTGTTAGCCTTAATTTTATTAAGTTCAAACAAAAAAGAAAGAAAAGTTATCGGTCTTATAAAGTCAAATAGGTCTTGTAATGTAATAGGCTAGTCGGGTATTAACAGGCTTGGATTGTAATCTAATATTGTCTATGTTTCGGGTTCAAAGCCCAAGTTAAGCCAAGCCCGGCCTATTTAGCAAGCCCAAGTGCCAAGGAATAGGCTAAGGGTATAAAAGAAACCCTCTCCACACATAGAGAGAGTGTTGGTTTTCATTTTATCACTTCCATGGGTGTGTAAACCTTCCACTCTCTACTTTCTCTCTCTAATAAATCTTTCACTTTTACTTTCTCTCTTTCTAGCTTTTTGCTTATTTGGTATGGCTTATTGTTGTATATGGGTTAAGTTTATGGATAAATCATGTGGTATCATCGTCATGGGGTGGATTTATGTGATTAATGCGTGGTTGTTTTTAAGCTTATTTAGACTAACTTATTTGGGTTTCAGTAGTCCCAAGGGCTTGAAGTTTTATTTATTCATTAAAAAAGTTTCAATATTTTTCTCATCAGAACATACTAGCCCTATTTTATTTCATTTTCGTGGCCCATATAGGGTGTAAACTATTCATGAACACAACATTTTCTAGCAAAATTTTTTTCTTTCCTAAAGCGTGGCTTCTTACTCTTGTTTTTAGCTTTTACCTTATTTCTAAAGCTCTGTACTTTCTGGTTTCAAATCGTTTTGTAGCTCATTAAGCAATACTTATTCGTGGCTTATGTTAGCCTTAATTTTATATAAGTCGAACAAGAATGTTAACGTTCTTATAGTCATAATTTAATTCTGTTAAGTAATAGGCTAGTCGGGTTCAACGGGCTTGGATTGTAATCTAATATTGTCCGTGTTTCGGGCTCAAAGCCCAAGTTTAGCCAAGCCCGGCCCAAGTAGAAAAGCCCATATGCCTCTTATGGCTCAAGGGTATAAAAGGACCCTCTCCACACATGGAGAGGGTGTTGGTTACCATTTGCATAGTTTGTGTGTGTGTGTAATCTTCCACCTCTCTAGTTTCTCTCTAATAAATCTTCCAACTTTTCTCTCTTCTCTTTTCTACTATTTTGCTTATTGGTATAGCTTATTGTTGTGAAATGGATTAAGCTTTTGGGATAACATTTGGTATCAATCGCCACGGGGTGGGTTTAGTGGTCTAGTTGTGCCTTGTTTTTTTTTCTTTTTCTTTTCCTACTGTTTTTGTTACCATTTTCTACGTTTATTTTTTTCCTTACGTTCTTTTTTTTCATACGTTTATTTTTCTTTACTTTAATAGTTTTATTTTTTCTACAATTTCACGTTTTTTTTAGTTCCGCGTTTCACGTTTTCTTTTTCTACTTTTCTTTCTTTTTGTTTCCTACTGTGTCACGTTTCTTTAACACAAGATCGACTGTCACGATCGAACGAGTTTACTTCTATTTGGTTCGAACTAGTGAGCATCGAACGAGACCATCGAACGAGTGTAAGATTGCAAGCATCGAACTAGTGACATCGAACGAGTGACATCGAACGACTACCATCGAACTAACGAGGATCGAACGAGTAAACTTCACAAGGACCGAACGAGTAGAAAAAGGAAGAGGATCGAACGAGTCCATCGAACTAAAGGGATCGAACGAGTAGACACCCTTAAAGGATCGAACGAGTGATTTTTATCAAGGATCGAACGAGTCGAAACCAAGAGGGACCAGAACGAGTACAAAACCCATACAGGATCGACGCGGTGATTTTTAATCAAGGATCGAACGAGGGGAACACAAAATCATTCCCCTTTTAAACGTTTTTAATAACTAATTATATCGGTTTTTTTATTCTGTTTTCGAGTGACGTTAAACGAAGGGACTCGTGACCTATCTCATTGTGACCGTGTCGTCGTTTCGATCATCGTGGTATATTCGGTTTTCACCGACGCTTACCGTATCACTCCGCGAGATCAATAACACAAAACGACTTATATTCTTATTTTTGAAATGACGAAGATGATATAAAAGGAGGGAAAACGTTTTTTATTTTTTATAAATTCCATTTTCCACTTTTAGGCCTTCAATCTTCTAAACAATTTTCATTTTAACACTTAGATTTTTTTACATTATTTTACCTATTATCCCTTGTTTTTTTTTAAGCAATAAATAAATAAGAACCTTTTAATTTCATTTTTTTTTTCATTTTTTTTTCTCACTTTCAACTTATAATTTTTGTTATTTTTATAAGTGTTTACAATTTTAGTTCTCAAAATTTTCAATTTTAGCCCTTTCGTTGTAAGAAATTTCACCGCTCATCGTTTTAAGCTCAACAATCGTTAACAAAAGGCATTTTACGTTGTTCAACGTGAAATTGTTTTGTGCACCGATATTGCCGTTTTAAAGCTCAACCAATCGTTAACAAAAGCTTACTAGTTCCACAGAACAACAAAGATTTTCAAGGTCAATTAATATTTTGTTTTAACTGTTTCTTTTTGATTTTGGTAAAAATCCTCGCGAAAGATTCTATTTATTTTTCTCGGTTTAAATCAAAGATTTGTAAAAATCCCGTGAACATAAATATCCTCTTTCAATCCAGCAACACCAATCACTTTACTACTTAAGATCCGATATCCATTCACAGCTTCAATCAAAATGTCAAATCCCAATACCAATTTGCTCAACCTAAAACATCAATGTTCTTCAGAATGACACAGTTTCTTCCGTGTTCCCAATTTCTAAAGTTCATTGAGAATGACACAACTTTCAAGAATTAAATGCATGAAAAGTCTTCGAGCAATTCAGTCCCCAATTACAAGAAAACTCAAGTTTCTCATAAAAATTTAACAAGAATTATGGTAACATGCCTATCTTCAAGAGAACAATCTCTCAAGACTTTGATTTTACTCGAGTTACTAATAAAATCATCTTACCAAGAAATAATTTCTCAGACCTGATTGCAAGACTACTTTGACAAAACTAAGAACAAAATAAAACGTTTGAAAATGCTTTCAGTTCTGAAATCAAAGTGCTAAGCCAGAATTAAACAAGATATGATGCTCAAATCTTTTTAACGATGCAATGATCTTTAACATGGATTCCCTCGGGAAATACGTGCTTAGTTAATTCTTCATCAACAACAAACCTCCCTACAATTGTTGAAACAAAACAGTTGATGCAAACAACAAGAAGATCATATCAAAATCCAACTCCAGCATTGAATGGTTAGATTCAATGAAGTTGATTTAGTTGTCATACAAAAAACTTGATCTGAGAAAAGAAGACAGTGAAATCAGAAACATGCATCCAGCAAATTAATAAGTAAAGGAATGCAGCTTGAATTCTGAAATCAAAAGATGTGCATGCAAGTCAAGATACAAAAGTCAAAAGCCAAAAGAAAAGATCATGACATAATGTCGATCTCTTCATTCACACCTTCCAAGTTCCTTACAAAAGATGACTAAAAGGCACTCGTATCGAACATGGATTCAAACGGCATTCATGTCACTCTTTTGGTCAAGATGTTTGATACATTATCGCACAAGACAATGCTCCTCCAACGTAGATCAAACTACCAAAGCAACTTGACAAAGATGAATTTCAAGAAGATGGAACCATGAAGCCTTTTGGGTGTAAGAACCAGTTCCAAAAGTTCATCGATTTCATAGTTTACATTGGATTATGACAATGTCAAATGACAGACACTAACTTCGTTGATACAACTGGAATCGAGGTTCAACACTTCAGTGGATACACTACACCAACACCTGGGTCATGTTAACGAAGTCCGTATGCTGGAAAGAACACAGTCATCAAAGACAGTATGAAATATCGGGTGAATAAAAGACAGGTGCAGACGCAAGAGAGAAAAAGATTGATACGGTAAAGCATTGGATGCAGATTTGGTTAACACCGAAAGCATAGGACAGACTCAATAGAGGCCCAAGATGTACAGCAGCATCGTACAGGGAATGAAAACAGATGCTGATGATGCAGATATCAGACCCATTTATGATGAAGAGCCCAATGGCTGAGGTACAATTTACAGTCTGAAATGCAATATCTTTGCTTATCGGAACAACAACCTACCTGAGTCAACCTAAAATCATTTATGACGGTAGGGGGTTGACCAGTATCCTGAAACATGTCAAGTTAAAAGTCCTATGCTTGATTCATCACCTGATAACCAGACAACTGAATACTCAAAACAATCTCTCGAGTCTGAAAATATTTGCTCAAAGAGACATGCCAATTATTTAAAAAAGAATTTATCAAGAATGAGGAAGCACATTTCATTGCTCTAGAACTTAATATCAAAATCAATCACTTTTAAAAATCAAGGGCAACATGGTCCAAATTTGAAACAAACAAGTAATAACAGCCAAGTATGAAAAGGAAATTGATGTAACTTGAAACAATGAACATCGAATTAGAACAAAGTATGGCTTACATTACGTAAGGAAAATGAGACTTTGAAACAGCAAGTACAAAGATTTTATAATTTCTATTAAAATCCCGAGGATCAAAGACTACAGAACAGACACATCTTTGTCTATAATAATGCTGAATTAAAAGCCAGATTCAAGAAAAGGTTTTTTGCAATGCTGCTTTGAAAAATGACTTAAGGAATTAAAAGGAAATAGTTAGATACTAATTTGACAAAACATCATTCATGGGTGAAACCTGTGTTACCATCACTAAGAAAACCACTCAGTTGTTAGACAACGAATGCGTTTAAATATCTGAAAAGGGCACAATGTCAAAACAACGGTTTTATTGCCTCCCCAAGTTATGTGAAAAAGAATTTGTCAAAACCAGTCACTCAACATTATTTGCCTAAGAAAACAGAATCCGCCTTTGCAAAACCTGATCACGTGATTGCATCTAGCTCATCTAGGAATAGTTCTAAGAACATGCCAAGATTTAGTTCAAATGACATGGTTCATAATCACTATCTAGATGAAGCTAGGAAAAAGACACAAGAAAGAGATAGGAACTCAAAAACTAGTGTGATGCCTTCTGCTAGATTTCAACGCACTGCTGATGGTAGCAAACCAAAACCTAGGAGAAACAATCAAACATCTAGGAGTTTGCCTGTATCTAAGAGTAGTCACCGTTACGATAACGGCTGTGCCCAAAGCAGATCACTCTAAGAGTTCTAGTTCTTTTTCAGATTCCAAAAACTTTGTTTGTTCTACATGTCATAAGTGTGTCTTTAATGCAAATCATGATGCTTGAAATAAACAAAACGTCTGAAGGAAGTTAAATTCATCGTGCTAAGAGTTAAATCCCATAAGACCAGAAATAGTAACAAACCCGTAGATCAAAAGAGTCATACTCAGTAAACCTGTATTGCAGATCTTACAGGACATAGGTTTATCACCTAATAAGGACTCCACTGTGTATGAGAAAACATCTCCTAGATCTTGATCATAAGGTGGTAAACCCACGGTAAAATTTTCCAAATCTGTTGGTTTTAGGTGGATTCTACAGGATAGTATTCGACTCTTTCACAAGCAAGGTTGACAGTGAACCCCCACACATGGTTTTCAAAATGTAGATATCCCAAATATTCAATGAAAAGCAAACAAACTCTGATGTCATGAATGCAGGTACTACTAACTAAGTGCAGGTACATCTTTCAATCCTAAAAAGAGGAACTCAGAGTTTTGGTTTGCCAAAAAAGACAGATATCTCATAAACCAGGGCTTCAAGGAATTCTAACCTATTAATAAAGAAATGACTTCTGTTCACAACAGTTAGGCCTTAATCCTCAATGTCAAATGACGTTAGCAACAAAACGGTTCAAGCCTCGCACACAATCCACAGTTTCAACAGAAGTCATCAAGCAGCTTAGACAGTAACAACGTCAAATGGAGCTGGAATTTGCCTATTTCCGGTCCTTGTTCAGAACGAAATATTTCAATGGAGAAAATCAAGGTGTTTTAAAGTCTTCCGCTGTCACTACTACTGATGCATCAAATAAACGTCAACAACAACCTGATTCAACTTCATCCACTTCAACTCTAGCTACAACTGTCACTGCTAATGGAAACTTCGATTTGTAAATATTTTTATTCTCTCTTTATTTTTATTTTTTTAAAAAAAAAATTTTAAAAAGAAAATACAAAAATATAAAACCAACAAAAAGAAAATAGAAAAATATAAAACCTAGAAAAACAAAATATAAAATCAGAAAATTTTCCAAAAAACAAAAAGAATCATCACGGACAGTCTCTGGAATCGATAACATTTACGTACCTAGAAATGTTGATTAACATCGACACGGGCGTGTAAATGAAGTTCGAGCGAGAGTTTCAAATGCTTTCAAAACATGTCATTTCTAAATTTTTCTCAATGACTTATGTACATTTCAGTGCATAACTCGGTCTCGAATGTAACAGGGAAGTGTACGCTTCAGTGCGCTTACTCTAAAATAGAAGAGAAGTCTTCTATCATGTTTTTAAAATCGTTGAACACAATTTTTCAAAAAGAACTTTCAATGTCAAATTGTCTACAATATAATTTGTGGTATTTTCCATAAAAAGTGGTATTTGTTAAAATTGTGTGTTCAACACTCCCTTCCTCGAATAATTTTCTGAGGGGGAGCTTTTTAAAACAAAGCCTTTTAATGTGTTGGGTACATCTCATAAATGTCAATTTTATGTATCCAAACACATTCTGTGAAATTAAAATGTGGAAACTTATAATGTCAATTATTAATATACATTGTTCACTAAGGCATCTCACTCCGTCTTCAACATTTTGTGGTGTCATATCAATTTTTCATTCCAATGTCAAGTTTTAATAAATATTGGTATCCCACATATACTGTTGAAGGGGAGCTATCAGAATCTGAATTCATGCAATATCGTGGTATAATTTTTCTCCCCATGGATTTTTTCATGTCAAATTTTAATCAATTGGTATTTCAAATACTAAGTGTTTTATTATTTAAAATAAGGGGAGAAAATGTGATTAAAATATGAATATAGAAAGAAAGGTGATCATTAAGACTCTAATGCCAACCCTTTCCTTCATGTGCTAAACAATTTTCGAATCGCGGAGCACCTGTGTAGGGGGGTACTTGAAAATAACAATGTCAGAAAATGGTTTTATGTTTCGAAAATCTTTATAACCAACAACCTATTAATTTCAATCACGACGATTTCTGAGGTCCATAAGTGGTTAAGGTATGGTATACAGTCCTACTGATCCACCCAAACCGGAGGGATCTACCAAGACACTCATAATTAAAATAGCATTCCTAGGTATGATTGGAGATGAATGAGTAAAAGGGAAAAATGCCGACTAAGATTGAGCTAACACTGGAACAATCACAACAAGGTGTTAGTAATGACGTCTTGGAAATCCAATGAAGGTTGAAGAGATGAAAAAGAAATGTAGGATAATAGGTGAAAAGACATAAGCCCCTCCTTACACCTTTAGCAGAACCCGGGTCAATACAATAATCTAATCAAAATCACAATGATGATTGTTGATATTTGAAAGAAACATCATGGACCCAGTGAGCAATCACAAACCCTTCCCAGCCATTCGTGTTTCTCTCAAAAGAAACTTGTCCTCATTTGTCACGGAATAACACACGTTATCCTATGACATCTCACGTCCTAGATTGTTAATATTGAATAGGTGGCAGTCTGCTCCTCTCCGCCTCCGATTACTAAAACCAAAAAGACACAAATCAAGTCTATAGCCCAGAAGAGACAAAGTATAACTCTCATTAGGACACAATGTTCAAAATACACTTGTTGACACACCATAAGAAGTTCACAAGTTGCAAACATAGATCCTAACGCATGTATCCTTGAGATCCTGCCAGAACATCCGAGTTGATACTTAAGTATTCACAGTGAAGATGGAAATCCTGCTTGAGCCAACATTAAACAAGCTCTTGGTAGGTGACTTGCAAGATTCTATATGAATCAAGCTTGTGATAACTAGATATTAATTTTGGTCCAGTAAATGAATTGACGACTTAATCAGAAAGATAGTAACTATCTGATTCACTCTTACCGTGTTGTCCTGCTTTGAGACGTACCGGTAATGAGAACTAGCAAGCAGGTGAATATAGGCCTAATACAAATTGTGTTAGAAGATCCTATGCTTAGAGCTGGAAACACCTGACAAGGAGATACCTTGAATCTACCCTGATCACTAGGAATAGTATTAAAACTATAAAACAGGGTAACCGAGTCAAATGCAACCTAAGTCAAGATAAGACAAAGCCATATTTCATCATTATTGCTGACTGCTTATTTCAGAGTTATAGACGACGGTGTTTGCAGCCTCAATTGTTCCGATCGAAGTCGGAAATCATAACCCACATGATGCCAACATAACTCAAGCTATCAAAGTCACTCGTTCAACATCAGGATTGTTGATTCTAAACTTCCCCACTACAAAGTAGCCTCAAAGTCAAATAAAGAAATCCATCAACTGAGGAGATTGTTTAGAACTTAAAATCCACATATGTAAACAAGAATGATAACAAGTATGACATAGTTGTCAAGAGCACAAGTTGATCAATAAGTCAATCAAGATTGATTCAAGTCAAGGAGATATGCAAAAAACGATCTCAAAGAACACAAAGTCAATAAGGTATTAAGGCTTTAAACAAGATCACAAAGCATGATGATCAAAAGCCATTACAAACAAGACAAGACCATAACAAGGCAAGCATGTAACGTCAAAAGTCATATCATCAACGTCATCGGTAGGTACGGAGGAGTTTAGAAGAACAGAGACCTCAACATTGGGGGATATTGTTAAGCCTAAATTTATATAAGTTCGAACAATAATGTTATCGGTCTAATTAGTCATAATTAGTCTGTTAAGTAATTAGGCTAGTCGTTCATCCAACGGCGGCTGGATTGTAAATCTAATATTGGTCCGTGTTTCGGGCACAACACAAGTTTTACCCAAGCCCCCGCCCAATTAAGAAAAGCCCACATGCCTCTTTATGGCTCAAGGTATAAAAGGACCCTCTCCACACAGGAGAGGGTGTTGGTTACCATATTGCATAGTTTGTGTGTGTGTGTAATCTTCCACTCTCTATTTCCTCTCTAATAAATCTTCCAACTTTCTCTCTACTCTTTTCTACTACTTACTATTGTTATGCTTATTGTTTGTAAATGGATTATGCTTTTGGATAACACATATTTATTAGGCAAAGTGCTTATATGTATCGTTATATGTAGCTTATTTGTTAGCTATACTTTTAGAGCATGATTTTGGTTGGTTTTGTGGTCCGCGGGTTGAGCTCAAGATAAGCAAAGAAAGGACAATTTTTGTTGTTATCGTTTGTGGCTCATGACAAGACAAGCATATTACAGTTTTGTTGGTACTTGGCAACAATACAACATCACAAGAACAATTAATAACATAACACACAAAGAAAGGCGATCTATTATACATACCTTTTAAGGCTATGTATACGTTTGGAGTTAAAGTTAGGGCGATCTATACAGTTGTCTTGTTGGCGAATTATACAAGTTTCTTGTAGATCGCTTATACAACAAACCAAAGCATCTATACTGTTTTTCTTTGCAAGGCGAATTATACCAAGTAAAAAAACGAAGGGCGATCTATACAAGTAAAAAAACAAGGGCGATTTATACGTGAAAAAAAACAAAAAAACAAGGGCGAGTTATACATGAGCTAGTGAAGGCGTTCTATACCTTGTGTTCATAACAGGCGAATTATACCAAGAACATTAGGAGACTTATACACAATTGCTTGTACAAAGAATACTAGTCTCTAACTCATTCAAATGGATTTTGGGTTTTTCAGTTTCGTGCCTCGGTTAATAACAGGTCTTCTAATCTATAACATTGTGATCATGATCCTTTTTCGATCATTGTGGTATATTTATTTTACACCGACGATAACCGATCGTGTTCATAAGACAAAAAAATACTATCGTTGCCCTAATTTACAATTTAAATCGAAGAAGAACAGAAAGTGGAGGGAATCGTTTATTATTATTAACAAAAATTCGAATTGTACACTTTTGGTCCCTGGATTTCAAGTTAATTTCATCATTCAACCTTTGTTAGCTTATTAACCCTCTTTGTTGAAAGACTAACATCC
Organism: Tanacetum coccineum; assembly: GCA_026074375.1. Taxonomy (NCBI): domain Eukaryota; kingdom Viridiplantae; phylum Streptophyta; class Magnoliopsida; order Asterales; family Asteraceae; genus Tanacetum; species Tanacetum coccineum. The sequence continues at coordinate 23,337 of BQNB010012614.1, forward strand.
TTTAGTCACAAAGTGAACCGTTATTCACCGTTTTATCCCTATTGAGTTTTAATCAACCAACCGTTTCTCATTTAAAAGTTTCAACGTTTTGTGCATCGTTCATAACGTTTTTACGCTCAGTTTCGCCAACAAAAGCTACATACTTCAATTTCCACAACCGATATTCAACAACAATTAATTATTGTATCACAGTTTCTTCTTGAATATTGTAAAATCCTCGTGAAGATACGATTCTTTTCTTGATTTTAATCTACGATTTGTAAAATCCCGTGAACGTCAATTAATTTCGATCCACAACAACAATCACTTTACCTACTTAAGATCCGATATCCATTCACAACTTCATCAAAATGTCAAATACCAATATGCAAACTCAAACATCCAATCTCTTCTAAAAGCTAATCATGGAAGCGGGTGGCAAGATCGTCCACCAGTGGGGGGGGGTTTAGCACCAACGGGTAATTACGTTCAGTGGAAATCCAGAATCAAGAGATACATTGACACCAAACCTAACAATGAACTCATCCACTATTGTCTCCAAAATCTACCATACACGTATTAATGGACTAAGAAGACAGTTCCAGTTGCTTAAGGTAGTTCTGAAACAACTACAGAAAGGTATATGGAGAACTATAAGAATGCTTCACAAGACATACGTGATCAACTGAATGCTAAAGCTGAAGCCGTTCAGATCATTCTCACAGGGATAGATAACGATATCTACTCCACAGTTGATGCTTGTCCTAATGCATGTGAAATGTTGGAACTCCATTGAAAGGTTGAAACAAGTGAAATCAATCAATATACAATATCTTTGAAACCAATTTATATTGGGAATTTGGAAAATTCACATCACGGGATGGTGAATCACTTGAATCGTATTACTCAAGGTTCTATAAGATGATGAATGAGCTAGTCAGAAATCAGTGTGATGTTACAAATCATCAAGTGAATGTCCAGTTCTTACTTCAACTACAACCAGAATGCAAAGTTTGTGACACTATGTTAATTAAAGAGTTCAAGAGCTGAAGACTGTCCTTCATATCCCGAAAAAAACACAAACTTTATGACAATCCTAAAAGCCAACACCAGAATGAAGTCAAAACGAGATAAGAGCAGAAAGAATAGCACGTACTACTGCTAAATTCCACTTGCACATGTTGCTCAACAACAACCCGAGTATTCCTCCACCATATCACAACAAGCTACTAGAAACCGAGGAAAAGCAATTGTCAACTCTTCTGCTCCTATTTATGATCAAGAACCTGCAACGGTTACTGAAGATGATGAAATGACAAAGGAAAAGGAGATTGACAAACTCATGGCTTTAATTTCTCTCTCGTCAAGAAACTCCATACAAACCTAACCAACAACAACCTCGAAAATCACAAACACCAGTAGAGCAAATCAAGATAATTCTCCAAGAACAAACAGAGAAACTGGGTATGATATCATAGGGTAGTTAATGTTGTTGGAGCTAAGGGAAAATTTAGGTACTACAGGTTGTGCAAAGAGTCTGGGATTCAATGTTATACAGCAAGGAATATAAGCATGTATTAAGAAATTGTTTAGAAACCGAAACGCGTAAAGGATGCAGCTTATCAACCGGAAAAGATGTTATTTATGTAAGCAAGAGGAAGCTGGGATTCAGTTGAATGCAGAACAAGTAGATTGGAAATGAACACTGATGAAGAGTCTGAACGATCAGAATTAGGAAAACACAATATATTACATGGACAAATTCAAGAGGTTACTCCAGATCAAGTTGACAATTCTGGACCCATCTTTGATGCTGGACCATTACATAAGGTACAAAACAATACTGACAACTATAATGTGTTTGCCATTGAAAATGAACATCCTGAGCAACCTGAATCTGTTAATGACATATATCTGGAGGAACAAGGTGACACCAATATCACTATTGATTCATTGGAGAGTAATGTATATGAAAGAGAACAAATGGCCAGGATGATTCTCTGATGAACTTGATCAAGAAACATGATTGCCTCTTTGCTTCTTTAATTGAGAAACTAAAATGTAAATTGATGACAGCAAAAACCGTAATAAATTTTTGGAAACATCAAACAAGGCTTTAGTTGATAAACTAAAAGGTGATATTGAGGATTTCAAAACTAAAAGAGTAAATTGCACTTTTGGTCCCTATGGTATGGCCAAATTACAGGTTTGGGACCCTAACTTTCAAAATGTAGTGGATGGTCCCTAATTTTAAGTTTCGGAGATTGCAAGGTTTGGTCCTTTTGGGTTGCATTTATTGGTCCCTGTGGTTTGGTCAATTGCATGTTTGGTCTCCGGCCCGGGACAATTGCAACGGAAACACGAAAAAGGGACCATCACGTCAATTTCCAGAAGTTAGGTCTCTAAACCTGCAATTTAGCCATACTACAGGGACCAAAAATGCAATTAACTCAAACTAAAAATAAAAGTTTAGAATCATCAAATAACCATTTCAAAAAAGCAAACAATGAACTGTCTAAGACCAATCAGTTGATGTTCAAAGACCTTAAAAGTTCCAAGCGGAACTTGATAAGTATCATGATGTAAATTATGCGTCAAAGATGGTAAATTCATTGTGCAAAATCCAAAGGATTTAATGTCATACAAAATTAAATTTGAAAAGTCATCTAATGAATATACTCGAAAGATAAATGATTTAAATCAAACGATTTCGGATATGAAAAAGGAGCTTTTTGCACATCAAGAAACCATCTCAATAATGTCACAAGAAAAAGAGGCTCAGATTAAGCTTTACAAAACTCATGAAGACAAAGAACTTGATAAGGTCATTGCTTTAGAAAACAAAGTCAAGGTTTTAGATGATATTGTATATAAAACCGGTCAATCTGTTCAAACAATGAATTTGCAAAACTTGAGTTCCTCAAGAAAGCTCAAAAAGCGAATCCTCGTCTGAATGATATAGGTTGCAATAATTGATAATCTTGCTTTAATGTTAACCCCTTAATCAGAGAAAAGATTCGCTTGCCAAGAAAGTCGATCAAAATTAAGCGATTTAATCAAACCTTTTGATTATGACCAGTTGAATAATCTTTATGATTTGTTCGTTCCACAACGGGAAAAGTCGCCTGAACAACACTATTTTTCAAAAACGTCAAAGATGAGTCATACATCTTCTAATAATGAAATTTCCAAAGAGTCTTTTCATAAACAACAAACTTTTTTAGAAAAACGAATGGATGAATCCATTCCATGGGATAAAAAGTGTAAAAGCTCTAAAGAACTTTTCAAGATTTAAAAGAGTGTTGACACAATTTTTGATGGAGAGGAACGTTGCAAACAAACAATTGGCTAAAAGAACAGATTTTGGTAACATAGGATCTTTCAATCCAAACACCAATCGAAGGAGAAATTTTTTTTGCCCCCCCAATTAGAAGAATCAATGAGGACTTAGAAAAATTTCACTTGTGTGTTTGAAACGAGGAAATAGATATGCTTGAAATGAGATACTTAATTTCTTGAACATGAAGTAGAACACTGGTCTCAAAATCTCAACTGAAACTCCAAAAAAAACAGTTTTTTAAAGGAATTCGACAAACTTTCAAGGGAATATTATTATGCTGATCACATGAATGCAATACTTGGTGTGTATACTGATCTGGATGAAGTTACTAATTTGCAATGTGATTATTTAGAAACTTTGGAAAAATGTGAACATCTTGAAAAAGAGCTTTCCAAAAGTAGAACAATGTCAAAGAGTTTTGAAGCACTTTAGAAACATGCGATTAATCTTGAACTTGATTTACAACAGTGCAAAAAAAGATTAAAAAATGACAAATCTTTCAAAGAAAATCAGTGAAAGGAATTTATGAAAGAACGTGAACAATACTTTGAAATTCAAGACTTGAAAGCTCAATTACAAGACAAAGGAATTGCAATAAGTGAGTTGAAGAAACTCATTGAAAATATGAAAGGAAAATCTGTGAGAACTAATTTTGAAAAATCATCAGTTATTCGACAACCGAATGCTTTTAAAAGTCAAAGACAATCAGTTTAAGGGAAACCGGCTATTTTTTCAGATTTACTTGAAAAGAAAGATTTTTCAAAGTCAAAGTCAGTTACCAAAAATAATGTGTCAAATGATTTCAATGCACAGATTTTGCCTCAAAACATTAAGTCTATCTTAAAGAACACAAGTGATTTCCCCCAAGAATGTATAAAATTTCACACACTTGAGCCCAAATCAAACAGATACACCACATTGCCACAAGAATATTAGGAAAACTAACAAACGCGTGTCCTTTTCTACAGGAGTAATTCCCACTACTAGCGTTAGATAGACCACAGCATAAAGAGCAAGCGAATAGGAGAGAATAGAGACATACCTAACAATAAGTTCAAGGGAATGAAGCAAGAAGAAGAAGACCACCGTAGGAATTTTAAGTTTTCAAATAATAAAACGTTTGTAACTGCGTGTAATGACAGTTTGAATGCTAAGACCTCGAATGTTAACTTTGTCTGTGTTACTTGTGGAAAATGTGTACTCAATGACAATCATGATTTGTGTGTTTTACATTATATTAATGGCGTGAATTCTAGGACTAGACAGCCAATTACTATGCCTATTAGTACTAGAGAACCCAAGCATAATGTGAACCAATCTGTTGCAACATCCCATAAGAAAACAGTTGCAATAGACTCCTATTGTCAAGAAACCTAGAAAACAAAATTAGGAAATTATTAGAGCAAGTTAGTAAACATGCAGGTGGTGGTACCCTAAGTTTTACAACCCCCCGATACAAATGGAACCTAAGTCCCAATAGGAAAATGTCAACATCCATATCAAAATGCAAGTATCCTCTAGGAAATGAAACTAAAATGCAATATTTCAACACATCACCAGGAGTTCCAACTTCCAATACGCCTATGGTCTTCCTAATATCTGTTGCAGCTCGTAGACATAATTCTATTCATCGTCGACTCTGGGTGCTCAAAGCACATGACCGGAAACCTCAAACTTCTAACTAATTTTGTGGAGAATTTCTGGGCACGTGAAAGTTTAGAAATGATCAAATTGCACGATCTTGTTTATGGAGATCTGTTTCAAAAGAACTATTACTATCAAACGTGTTGATTACGTCGAGGGCGAATCACAATTATTCTCGGTTGGTCAATTTTTGAAAGTGCTTTTTCGGAAGTCTAAATGTTATATCCATGATTTGAAGGGAAATGATCTTCTCATAGGTTCTCGTGGCACAGATTTGTACTCAATCACTCTTCAAGACTCACCAACTCCTAATCCAATTTGCTTAATGGCTAAAGCCACATCATCTCAAGCATGGTTATGGCATCGTCTTCTCTCTCATCTAAACTTTGACACCATCAACTTGCTTTCAAAGAATAATATTGTGAAAGGCCTTCAAAATTAAAAATTCCGTCAAAGAATCATCTTTTTTCTCTTGTAGTTAGGGAAAAGCAAAAAGAAAGTCTTATCACACTGCAGACTACCCCGAGTTTCCAACGACGGTTACAACTTCTACACATAGGACATTAATGTGGTCCTATGCGGGTAAAAGCATAATAGAAAGAAATATGTTCTTTGTAATTGTTGATAGACATACAGCCAGATACACTTAGACTCACTTCATGAAAAAAAAGACGAAACGCCTGACGTTCTCAAATGATTTCCTCACACTTGTCAAAGATGACTTAAGCTCAATTGGAACAGTTTCGAACTGACAAAGGCACATAGATTATGACAAAACTCTTCATTTATACTTTTGATAAAAAGAGGGTATCAGACATGAAACGTCAACTGCTGCGAACACCTGAACAAAACGGCAGTGTCGAAAGACGAAACCGAATACTCTTGTATGAGGGCCGATCGGACAAAGTTAAGCGTCGCTAAAAGTTTCCATTGTATCTTCGGGGCTGAAGCAATTGCAACAGCATGTTTTATCAAAACCGTTCACTTCGAAAACAATCGTAATTCTTTGACATGAGAAAAACCACCTTATCACATCGTCAATGGTCCGAAAACCGTCTTTAAAGTTTCTTCACATTTATTGGCTCGCTTTTTGTCAACATCGTTAGAGAAGGAAAGAAATTTTATTAAGAAGGAAAAAGTGATGCATGTATTTTGGTAGGAGTCTACTCAGTCAAGAGCATTACATGGTATTTTAGCAAGAGAACAAGAGTGTTAGAGAAACAAGTTCATGTTAACTTGACGAATTGCCACATACGGCGTCAATTAAACGTCAAGTTCTGCCTTCGTTCTACAAATGTCTGACAACGGCACTTGAACATGACAGTTTAAGTCGTTCCCCAAGTCCAAGAAAAATTCCTCAAAGCAGCTTAACAGTAACAACGGACAAGAAGATTTGGATTTGACTATTTAGTCCTATGGCTCGATGAATTACTCAATGAACTACTCAGTTGCGTTAAAGCCTCTGTTGTAACTACTGCGATGCAACCTATAAACTTCACAACAACATATAACTCCATCTACTTCAACAACCGTTGCTACAGATACACCTCCATTAAACATTCAAACAATACCAGAAACTACAAGTCAAGCACCCACTCAAGCACCAATTGTCACTGCTACTCAGAACATTAATCAAGCATAAACCAATAAAGAAGATGCACAAGTTGAAGAAGATGAATTTGTAAACGTTTTTAGTACACCGGTACAAGAATGAGGGGAGACATCATCTCGTCATGTTGATTCATCAAACATGCATACATTCTATCAACACCATCCTTCTTGACAACGTTGGACAAAAGATCACTCGTTAGAACAAGTCATTGGAAATCCTTCTCAATCAATTAGAACAAGATCAGACTCAAAAACAAATGGCGAGATGTTATGTATCGCACACTCATCGTGAGTCCAAACCGAACTAAAGAACATCAAAGAAGCCATGGCAGATTCTACATGGATTGAAGCGATGCAGGAAGAACTTCACCAGTTTGATCGACTAGATGTATGGGAATTAGTCGATTATACCACTTTGCAAAAATGTCATTAACTTGAAGTGGCACTGGAAATAACCTAACGTGATAAGGAAAACTACTGTGGATTCGCAACAAAGCTTGTCTTGTAAGCAAAGGATATGCTCAAAAGGAATGAAATATTGATTACCGAAGAGTCATTCGCACCAGTTCTTTGTTGAAGCTGTCTGGTTTGTAACATTACGAATGTTGTCACACAAAATCATTACAGTATACCAAATAGACGTTAAGACAACATTTCTTTAACGCCCCTCTAAAGGAAGAAGTGTACGTAAACCAGCCAGATGGATTTGTAGATCCATATCATCCTGACCAAGTTTACACCGTCCTCAAGAAAAGCATTATATGGTCATTAAACAAGCACCACAAGCGCGTGGTGTATGATGAACTTTCCAACTTCCTGTTATCCAAAGGATTCTCAAAAGGTTCTATTGATCCAACTCTGACATAACAACACACTAGGGAAGACATATTGCTGTGCAAAATATACGTTAGATAGACACTATTTTATGGTTCTACAAAACAAAAACATATCAAAACGATTTGAAACAACTAAGCACAACAAGTTTATGATATTGTCTATTATTGTGGAAGCTCCGAAAATTCTCTTATTTATCAAGGAATTACCTGATCCACCAATACCCCACATTGTATCTTATCAAACCAAACAAAACTAAAGTATGCTCAAAGAGATACTTATCAAACAGCATGAGTAAGACCTCATGTGAAAAGCATTGGTACTGGCCAACAGGGCTACAAACACCTAGATGCTGACTTTGAAGGTACTCTGGTCGACACCAAACGAAATATCAATAGTATGGTCGGAGAACCTCGTGTACCTAACAGCAAGTAGACCAATATTGTACATGCAACATGTATTGTGAGCTCGCTATCAGCAAAACCGAATGAGAAACATATCACTGCGGTTAAGCGGAAATATTTACTCGTACCCTCAAAGATTCCATTAACATGGACATATTGTATCCAATACGATACACGTTTTGAACTAACTTCTTTTCAGAATCAGATCACAGGGGTTTGTCCTCATTCACGTGAAGAGTCATCAGGTGGCATAATATAAATTCAAGGTGGTGACAAGTTAGCCAGCTAGGTACGTAAACCAAAAAGCAGTACTGCACTTCAATTTCTTTTAGTAGAAGCCCGAGTATGTTTCTTTATCTGCGTGCTGCGCTCAAGTTTTCTATGGTTAAGAACTCAGACTCACAGATTATGGCATTCACTTTGATAAAATACCTATGATTGTGACTCAATAGGCAACCATATCCATCCTCGTTCAATCCAAGACTACATTCCTCGTACCAATAACTTGACGACCAGATATCACTTCATAAGGAACAGGTTGAAAAAGGTAATGTTGAAGTAATCTTTGTTCGGCACTGGATAACCAGTTAGCTGACTTGTTTACTAAAGCCATATCCGAAGATAGGTTAAAGTATCTCTCAGACGACTCGGATATGAGAAATGTTTGACACCATATAAGAACTGGAGTCCTGGCAAACGAATCTGCCTTGATTTATCAAACATCAAACTTGTAAATATCTATGAAACTTGGTTCATATGCTGATTGACTTAATTGGTTCAATTCCATCAGATTAAGCTCTAAAGTTAAAGATTTGCTGGAATGAGTTCTTTATATAACTTGGTGGAGCGTATGGATGTTTCGTAATCAGTTGCTCTTCTCGTCGAAAGCCCCTCATAAAGATGTTATTTTTGACGATATTGTTTCGCGCTCTTTCACTTGGTGCCTTTCTAGATGTAATTGTACTTTTAGTTGGGATAGTTGGTTGCAACACCCCTATTTGATCTCTTTGTAATTCTTTTTCTAGCTTCTTGCTAGTTGGTTTTATAATAGTTTCCGTTCTAAAAAAAATCGTTAGACAAACAAATTATATCGTCACGATCAACATTTAATTATCTTTATATAGGCGGGCGCTTTGATATACTTTCGACAATTCTTTTTTGTTTTTTTCACTTATTTTTCGTTTTTTCTCGTTATTGAAACTTGCATGAAGAAATCACATGTGATTAAACACTAATTTGAATATACTAATAAAATCAAATGTGATATAGTGTTAAATTACATATGATTATATCACATATCATATGTGATTTAACACTATAATCATATGTGATTTAACACTATATCACATGTGATTTTATAAGAATATTCAAACTAATGTTTAATAATATATGATTTTTCATGCAAGTTTCAACAACGAAGAAAAAAGAAATAAAAGACGAAAAAACGTAAAAAACCAAAAAAATCAGAAAAAACGAAAAAAAAAGTTTGTCGAAATTATATCAATGTGCATATTTATAGAAAGATAATCAAATGTTCGTCGTGATGTTATATTTTTTTTCGCTTAATGGTTAACGGTTTAGGAAATATTTATAGTTGAAAAAAAAGAATAAAAACGAGCTTTGGGTTTAATCTCATCCAGTAAATCAAAATAGAGATGGATAATGAGAAGTATTATTTTAGTGTTCAAATAAAGTTTAATATCAAATGAACTTAAATCTATATTTAAAGTGATACAAAGATATCCTAATAATTTTTTTCGAGTCAATGCTCTCGACTGGGATGAACAATCAAATATAGACACATGAGTGCTTAAGCATGTTATGCTGTTACATAACACAAAAGAACTTTTGTTGCATATAAAATTCATAAACGTGTACATAACTAGTCTAGAATCTGGTTTCAAGATCGGCTATCTGGTCAATCTTGAAACACTAGAAAATGATCTGTTCAACATGGTGGCGTTTATGTATGTTCCAATCTTCATAGAAAGTTTAGATGGCACCAGGGCCGGTTTTGACTTTTCTGCTACCTTAGGCGAGACGGTTTTTGATGCCCTATATATGACGATTGAAAATGACTACAAAATTTTGTAGACAAGCACGGATTATTTTGTAGTGATTTTGCCTTCGAATCGAATCTTTCATATAATAAAAGAATTACATCATTTTAAATCGATTTCGCCAAAACAATCTTATTGAGGAAAAGAATGGGTCAATCACGTTGCTCAATTTTGACACATGGCAAAATCGAGCATCGTTATTGGCTAACTGAATGTAAAAATTAAAAAAAATTGATCATACTTTGATAAATTTAACGGAAAAAAAACATAAAAATATAAGTGTTAAATTTGTAAAAATAAAAAATTTAAAAAAGTGAAAACAATTAATAAAAGTTTAATGTTTGAATTTTAAATAATTATATGGAGTTAAGTGTAAATTTATAAGTTTTTATTTTATAATTTTACTTTTAATAAAATACCCCCTCAAAATTTATACTTTTAGAATTTGTATTTTAAAATTACAAAATCTTCTTATTTTTATAACATGTGTATGCACGAGATTATAAATATCAAAATAAAAGCTTGTGCTAATACGTTATCACGTATCTATATGACCAACATTCGACTAAAATTATACTTCACTTATTTTGTAAGCTTAAAATAAAAAACCAAGTATTACAAATATTCAAATTAATGTAAAATATAATAAGGTAAATGCAACTAGAAAGAAAGAAATATAAATGTTATATGTGGTTGAAGCTATTGTGTAAATTCGCAAAGTTGTGACTTTTTTCCCCGTACATTACCGAAACTAAAAATAGAAGTATAAGCTGAAACAAACAATAAAGCAACAATTTGAAAATTAAACCCCATCAAAATGTAAATATGAAATCGAAATAAGAGGTACCCCACAAATAACCATGAAACTTGCAATATGACCAATTTTTTTTATGTATTTATTTTTCTTTTAGCAAAAGACTATACTATGTAATAATTATTATAAGGGAATTGATTTGCACACTTTAAAAATTAATTGGGATACTCTCATCTGTGCATTACATAGTTGTATCAGAGTTCACACTATCTGCTTATACAACTAGTGTCCCAATCAAAATTAAGAGTGCAAATCACCTCCCTGATTATAAGGGTTTTTCTAACTTGTGCCCTAGGAGATAAGATAAAAAGTACAAAAGTACACAGGGACCCACAAGAAAGTATAAAAAGTACACAAAGACTTACGAAAGTCGTGAATCCCTGTGAACTTTTTTGTACTTACCTGTAGGTACATGCCTTTTTATCTTGTGCCCCTAAAACACAAGTTAGAAAAACCCTTATTATAATGCTAACAACTGTTTGTTTCTCTCTCATAGAGTCTTTTTTTCTCCATCTCATTTTTCTTCCATTAATAAGAAGAAAATCATAGACAACACTAGAGCATCAAATAAAATCTATTCACAGCACCATGAAAATGATACCCCTATTCGTTGGATGCCCTGGGCCGTCACCCACATCGCCCATAGCCAGGGCCGGCCCCTGGATGACACCAACTATAAGCCATGCTTTTGTAAGTACAGGTTTTACATTAATAAATAACTTTGCAATTGGCGGATAACATCAAGGACTATTCTCGTAACTTGATAACTCAAAGGATAATTCACGAACATGAAGAACCAATTACTTAAAATCTGTGTTGGAGTAGTTTTTTTAATATTAATTTTTTTTAAGAAAAAATAAAAAAAATTAGTTAACGGTTGTTACTTAACGACTGTTGGTTCTGTTCATTCTACTATTCACCCACTATATAATTACTGTTCATCAATGTTTGTTTTGTCCCAGAGCTTAACGATCGTGATCTGCACTAACGCCCCCTACTTTTTTGTTATATGAGAGGATGTAACTCGCGCTTCGCCACGGAGCACGAAGGACTAACGCTGCAACATGCCGATAACCCAAGGGCTATTTTCGTAAATTGCTAAAAGAATAAAAAATAATTAAGTTAATGGTCGTTACTTAACGTTTGATAAGTAACGACCGACCCCAAGGACTATTTTCATAAATTGTTAAAAAAAATTAAGCTAACGGTCGTTACTTAACATTCGTTAAGTAATGTTAAGTGATGATCGTTAGTACTATACATGGGCCGGTAAATGGGCGGGTGGTTTGTGGGTTGGTTAAACCAACGGGTTTGGGTCAGTTTTCCCGCTAATTGTTAGTTTACTATAATGGTATGATACATTATTACTCTATATCCTATAAAGCATTAACTCTATAAAATGACGACAAATTTGAGTGTCCGTTGGTATTAGCCCAAATTTGAGTGTCCTTTGGTAGTAACCCAATAATGTAGCCGAATAATGTAGTTAGTGTCATTTTGGTAGTAGCCCAATAAGATAGCCCAAAGCATTATGTTAGAAGAAAATATTTTCATTGGGTAAACAGTTAGCCTAAAAACGAGTTAGAAAAAAAAACTTTCAAAATATACTTTTAACCGACATGATAATTTTAAAAAACACACTAAAGTTTATTGCTAAAAAATCAATGAAAGCACGAATTGAGTACACCCTCATTTACCAATACTTAATGATTCAACTATCAATTTTAAACTATACTATGGAACATGGCGCAAGAAGACAAAATAGGAAGCAATTTCTTAGTGGGTTAATGTTGGTCTAATACTGTGGCCTTTTTGCGAAAGGCTAAAGAATTCGTTCAGCCCCTTTTTGTTCGTTATTTGTTTATATATTTACTCCTTATATATCTATTTGTTATCTACACAAGTTATTATCTAAATGAGTCTAATGTAAAAAAAAACTTAATAAACCCCTTATGAATTTAATGTAAAAAATATTTAATAAACCCTTCAAAAAAACATTAAAAAAATTGTATTAAATTACACATGACATCCTAAAGAGCATTACACAAAATGACAAATTAGGTAAGCCCAAATGTTTTAGTAAAGTTTACATAGGTGAGGTTAATAATGAAATTTAAATACTATTTTAAGAGAGAATATGAGAACAAAATAGTTACGAGTATTTTCTATGCAAAATCATGAATCAAATATTTGTATTAAGTTTTATATCACAATGTATTATGTATAGATATAATATATATATACTTGCATATTATATAGAGATTTGGAGGCTCTTACCATTTGCAAAGTCATGCGTGATAGCACAACTCACACCTTTGTATCTGAATAAATGATTCGAGAAAAAAAAAGAAAAAATTAATGGATAAACACACGACGTATCTGATTATAGGGGTGTTGATCGGTTCGGTTATCGGGTTGTTCTGTTAGTTCGGTTCGGTTAAATTTTTTTTGAGTCAAACCGAAAATCAAATCGAACCGAACTAGATTGTAACCGAACCGAACCGAAAATCAAATTTAAATTTGGTTTGATTTTTCGAGTTGACTAAAATAACCCAAATTAAACCATTTATTTTAAAAAATAATTAGTTACATAGATATTTAGAAAGAAAAAAAAATCAAGCATAAAAAGTGTTTTTATATATAAAATATATATTTAAAAGAATTCGGTTTGCGGTTCAAATTGTCAAAATCATATCCAACCCGGAAATCGAATTTGTAGTCCGGTTCAGTTCACTTTCAGTTTTCGATATGTTCGATTTTTTTTTTGCTCAGCCCAACTGACGTAAGATTGTTAATGAATGAGATCCAAGAATTACCAATCTAATAGGATTCATCCTAGTTAGGGGGTGTTTGAGATTGCTTATTGAAAATAGATTATTCGTTTTGAAAACGGATAATCAGATAATCAACTGTTACAAAACGTGACATTGAAACCTAGTGTTTAGATTTGATTATGCAGTTTAATAACGCAATAATCAGATATTAATTTTTTAAGTGTTTGACAAATCTATTTATTGAATAGCTTAACATGTAAAATTACCAAAATGTACATCATTGCATATTGTTGAAATACATAAACTTAAACAAGTTTTTAATTTAATTCCTAAAACATATCAATAATTTTTTACACAAATTTTATAAATATATAAACTTTCTTAAGGTCTTTAAAATTTATGTAAAATACATGTTGCTAAACCACTTTTGCTAGTGGACTTTTTAGTAATGAAGACATACCACAATACTTGGCTAAATTATAAATGTAAAAATCGTTAAGTTTTTATACATACAATCGCCATCTTTCCTTTACCAACCTCTTTATTAGTTCATAACACCACACACCAAAAAATAATTATTTGATGAAAGCAAATACACAAGAAAGGCCATAAATTCCAAGGTAAAGTGGTAAATATGGTAATTTTTAATGAAAAGAAACAAAATCACACTTTTGCAAAACACATCTCCTACATCTTTTCAAACCTCCGTTGTGGAGCCAGCTAAACGAAAAACACTTTTCAGATGGTTTGCATCAAAACACTAGATTTTAGATTTGCGGTTTACAAGTCGTGATAATCAGATAATGTTCTGGAAAAACGCATCCCCAAACACCATCCTTATACAATATATTTAAACTAACTATGAACATACGCAAAAAGAAAATTAGGACATTTATTTCTAGTGGGTTATTTGTCTAAACTTGGCACTGTTTAGAATGCTAAAGGATAATTCGTTCAGACCCTTTTTGTGTCGGTTAATTAATCCCAAAAGTAAGTTCAAAGCATCATTGTTTATGTCTCAATTGATCAATCAATGTTTCAGTTGGATTGGTTATCTTGATGAATTAGATACTTTGGTGCCAAGATCCATTCATTCAGAAAAAAAATACAACCAAATAAGATAAATAACAATTTTGTAAGATTTATTTGAGTGTTTGCTGTTGGAATATTTTTTCTAACTAAAATGTTAATTCCTTAACTTCTCTTTCTTATAGCGCTTGCGACAAACCCAAAAATAAATCTATGCAATTAGAAATAATATTGGAACTAAATCTAATGTCTTAGTCGTAACTTTCTTCTAGGCGGTATGAGGCACGAAATAGCTCAAAGCCTTTGTGTATCGCCTAATTGCATGAAAAGGCATACCCTTAAAAAAATACACATAAAGAGGGATGAAGATGTTACCTTTTGTACCTTATGTGAGATATGAGTGTAGACGTGCGCAAACCGGCTAATCAGTTTCAATTTCGGTTCAGTCAACTGGAACCTGTTTTTGTCAACAAACCAGTCCAAATCGGTTTCACCGATTAACCGGTTTGGTTTGGAACCAATCGAGTGGGGGAAAATCACGAACCGGTTCTCAAACTGGTTTGGACCGGTTTTCGGTTTATGTATTTTAATTTATTTTTTCGTTTTTCGTGGTTTTATATGTAATAAACTGAATAAACTTCAACTTTTATTTAAGAGAAAACCTAATACATCGGAAACGAAATACATCGGAAAGAAAAATACATCAAACATAATACATAAACTTAAAACATAATACATCGGAATTCGAAAAGCTACTCGAACAAAGTCAAATCATAATCAAACTCTTCTCCTCCGGAACCAGATTCGTTGGACCTAGTGCTATGGCTAGCAGCATCTTGTGCGATTTCTTCATCGGATAGTGCTATGGCTTCATTTTATTGCAACTCGGCATCCAAGATCTCTTTTTCAAAGTCTAGGGCGTTTTCAAGATTGGATGTGTGTTGTATACGCTCGGTTGTGTCCAAATGATCCTTTAAACACATACACATCTTTAAAGACGTCGGTGTTAGTCTTGTTCTTCGGATTGACAACACCTTTCCACTTGTTGAAAAAGCGGATTCGAAAGCTAACGAAGTAGGTTGTACACTTATTATATCCATGGCCATTCGGGATAGAACGGGAAACAGTGTTTCCTTTGCTTTCCAAAAACCCAAGACATCAAAACCTGCAAATTCATTGGGCTCAATGAACGATCATTCTTTGCCCAATGAACGATCATTCTTTGCCCGTTTGTTTGATTTTTCTTTCAACTTGTAAAACAAGTTAGTCATCGGACTCTCTGAACTCGCCCTCGATGAAGAAGCCCCACTCGTTGATTGATTTGTTGGGTTACCATATTTCATATAATAAATATTATACAAACCTTTCAAAGACTCGTTGAACCATTGTTTTGCCTTAGTTGCATGACCATCGTCAAAAAACTCCAAATCCGTTGAAATCGTCTCGATAAGTAACTCTACCCCGCTTACATTAAAACATAGATTCAAAGCGGCCGCACAAGTAATTACATGTGGCATTTTTTGAAAATACTTCTTAAGTTTTTCTTTCATTGGTTTAACCATACTTGGATATATACCACAATTAAGTTCAAATTCGGTTAGTTTGTTACACATGAAGAAAATTTGTTGAAGTACCAATGGAGATGTTGGATAATAAACGCCCCCGACAATATTTTCGTGGCATTGTTAAACACTTCAAGTAATCGGGTTAGATTTTCAATAGTAACCCAATTTTCTATCAGAAAATGATTACAATGACCCCCATCGGCCAAAAGGTCATGAAAATACATCAAAGAATCTCTTTGTTTTAGAACACATTGGAACATATGATAAGTGGAATTTCATCTTGTCGAAACGTCCCAATTAGGTGATAAACAAGGTTTTCCCGCTTCTTTACAGATTTTAATATAGTATTGATAGTTTCTAGTACCCGATTTAAATACATGTTTTAACATTGTTTTAAAAGACTATTTGATTGCATTTATCGCGGGCACCGCTAAACCTTCTTGCACAACCAAGTTAATGATGTGTGCAACACATCGACTATGATAAAACATACCCTCCATAGGTGGGTCGTATTTTAATTTTAGTTTACCAATTGCGTTTGTATTGTTGCTAGCATTATCCAACGTAATTGACAAAATTTTATTTTCCAAATGAAAATTGACAAACGCTTTTCTCAACATTTTAGCTAAAGCACTACTCGTGTGGGGAACCAGAAAGACTTCGAATGCAATGACCCGCTTCATCATTTTCCAAGTATTGGGCTCAATCTAATGTGCGGTAACACATAGGTTAGAACCAGGCAAACCATGAGGAGCGGACTAAACATCTATTGTTATGTTGACACTAGCATTTAAGTTAAGAAAACAATTAATTATTACTTGTTTAGCCGCTACCCATAATTTTATTGCATCACGTTTGAGAGTAGTGCGACTTACATGATTGTATTTTGGTTGCAAATGGTTCTGAAACACCCTCGTCGTTTGAGCGTCGTCAAAGTGGTTGAATGGTAACCCTCGTTGAATCACCAAACCCGCGAATTATTCACGAAGAACATCCGGATTGAACACAAAAACACTCCCATCTCGAGACATAGATGATTGCCCCGCTTTAGCAATCGTCTTGAGTGCCTCACAATGTGGATGCTTGATATGATTCCTCAACGTCGAGTTGGATCCCGACGACAAGAAACCAAAGCAATGCTTGCATTGAGCCTTGGTCGAGTTGTCCGACATCTTGCAAAGGTTGAAGTGTTGCCAAATCTTGGGGTTTCGGGTGGTTGTTAAAACTTCAAGGATCGTCGGTGCACTTGAAGAACCAACACCGGTGGTAGTTGAACTGGATTGAGTTGCCATTAGTGATTAGTGAAAGAAATTCGGTTTTGCTTTGGAGAGTTTTTTTAGCTTAGGATTGTGAGTTGTGTAAGTTGTGATTGAAGAACTAACACAAACCCTCTATTTATACTTAAATAAAAGGGCAAAATGACAAGTAACTACACCCAAAAAGTCAGAAAAACGCTCCTACACGGTCCCCTCACGTTTGAAAAGCAAGATTCGAATTTTGAAAAAAAAGTACAGAACCGGTTCCAAACCAATTAACCGAACCGGGTTCGAAAAACCGGTCCAAGAACCGGTGGAATCTCACAAACCTCGAACCGGTCCCAAACCGTTGGTTTGGCCAAAAACCGGACCGGTTTTGGTCAAAACCGGGTTTGACCGGTTCCGGTTTCCGGTTTGACGGCCGGTTCGGTTCCAAGAACCGGTTTTTATGCCCACGTCTATATGAGCGTATTAATAACACAACCCAAAATTATTGAAAGTTTATGTAAAAATTTTACTAGCATAACCTTTAGGAGTAGCCTCTCAATGATTGTACTTGTTCCTAAGAACTCCATTGGCCCCGGGTGTACTATGAATCGTATGCTTTTTTATGTCTCACTAAAACTCAACTGTTTCCTCACGAACAATTAAAAGCAACATAAAAATTGCAATTTCGTTGAAGTATTTTAAGGGACCATTGTTTTGTTTTTCTGTTTCTAGAACCTCAAGTCGAGTCCCAATTCAAAGAACAATTGGAGCACGTGATATTGTTTAGGATAGCATATTGTGTACCTACTTCTATGGTTTTTACAATACTTTTTCTACCGTAGTTATACACTAATTTTAACATATATCACCTTAACCTCGTAAAGGGCGGTAACTTTTGCGTTTTTTTGTTGGAATTTGGTTTTCTTTTTCGTAGTTTTGAGAAAAAAATGTGTGGTTAATATGTGTAAACGTAACTCGGTAAGTTTTTTGTTTTTCTTTCGATGCATGTCAAATCTTTTGACTCAAGTATGTTGTTTCTTCGATTGTGGACAAACGTACAAACCGTTAACTTCACTGATGGCGAATTTTTAATCTTTCAATCTCCTGTTATGTAATATGATGCAACAATGCATGATTCTTCGTAGCGTGTTGATTTGGTAAGCACGCGTGTGTTGAAACTTGAAAAATAAACATCGTAATGATCATAGTTGGGATCCATAACATTTTTCTTAAGGTAATCAAGCAAATTATTGTTGAGATTTGTAGGTAAAAAAATATTTAAAGAGTATTTATAAGATTATTAAAGAGTAAAAAATAGGTAAAAGAAATCTTTGTTTTCATAAAAGCGCTATATTTGAAACAAAACACTACTTTTTCTTTAACCATAAAAAAATGGTCGTTTATTTTTTAAAAAGTAATAAAATTGACAGATGGCTTGGCTGGTGACTACGATGTCACCACTTATAACGCTGCATGGTGTATGGGGTTAGGTTCAGGGGCGGGCCCAAAATTCTTAGTCATCAAGTGTATAATATTTTTTTTACTCTATAAATGAAAGAAAATGTGAACTAAATGATATGATTTAAAATTAAGGAGTAAACAAAATAAGAATGCACGTATTTCTTTTGACATATTAGTAGACTGAGTTAAGATCAACATAGACCCATTATTTATCATAGATCCAATGAATCAATCTCAACCATCCATTTTTTCATCAAAAATAAAAAAACCCACTTTCCACCTTTTTTTTAAAAATAAAATATCTTACAAACGGTAAATCGTCACACGACAAAAAATACACCATCGCGACGAGTATTTTTTTATCTTTCAGTAGACGGGTGACACGATATACTTTCGAGGAACTTTTTTTCGATTTTTTTTTCAGTCACGAATTGCGAAAATCATATATGATTCGTATAACGAATCATATATGATTCGTATAACGGATCATATATGATTTCATAAAATCATATATGATTTCATAAAATCATATATGATTTCATAAATCATATATGATTTCATAAAATCGTATATGACTTCATAAAATCATAAAAAAAAGTTCGTCGAAAGTATATAGTGTCGCCCCTCTATAGAAAGATAATTTAATTCTCGTCGCGATGGTATGTTTTGTTTTGCGTAACGATTAACAGTGTGTGAGATATTTAATTTTAAAAAAAATATGGAAAGTGGGTTTTTTTTTATTTTTGATTAAAAAATGAATGGCTATTATTGGTTCATTGGGTCTATGACAAAAATTGGATCTATATTGAACTTTTGGCTTAGTAGACTAACTAAACAAGACATATATTTATGTGAAACAAAATTACAGGACCGAGTTCATTTCAATAAAACTGAGACTTTTAACGAAAATTTACACTAGACGGCAAACATCCATCGGGTTCTCGTGAACCCCTGAGAACCCCCTAGGTCTTCCTTTGGTTGGGCCATAGGGTCGTGCCATATTGTAGAAACGCGTCCTATGACTTACCGTACCCGATACTCTTAATATTTTATTAATAAGATGTCTGAGTGCATTAAATGAAAAGAATATCATCTTTCTGTTATATGTAATATTAACGAGGTATTGGGCGCTTGCGTGTTGCTGCAGAGCCTCATGTAGCTTCATAAGCATGAGAATATATTTGTTTTTAACAAAACATAGAGTGCATGGATGTATGCAACTGTAAATGTATATGCAATTGAGGTTTATACAAAAATAGATGCAATATATATAGTTGAAGTTTATTTAATACATAAACACAAAAACTAGTGGAATCGATAATAGATAATCATATGCACATATGTTTTTAACAAAAAATAATTCATAATCTAAAGACTAAAACATCATAACCATATTTAAAGTGGAAATTTAGGAATCGATTATTGATCAATGCTAAATGTACATTGTCATAATCATACGATTTCAAACAGCCTTCATCATAATCTTCAGGTATTTCATATCCACCGCATTTTCATTGTTTTTTTAAACTTTGGAATGTTTCATCTTCTTCACTCTTCCACGGCACGATTTTCTATGACAACTTTTACACATCTTTTTCTCCCATCCTTTCTTTTTTGTTATTCTTTCGATAATTTCATACACGACTTGTAATAATGATACCACGGCTTATCTGCACCATTATTTCTTTAAACATGTATCTACTATATGTAATCACATAAACGCAATAATTAGATATTACCAATCAGTAAAGCCATGGAATGTAAACTAACAAGAAAACAATACCAATTGAATATGCCACCAAATTAATAAATTTCAATGTGCAACATTTAAACCATCTCTTCATATGCTAAGACGTTATCCAATTATCATGCAGCCAACAACTATGAACACATATTAGCATTTAAAATACATGACAAAATTTAAATAAACAACAATATTAAGCATGGCCACATATCATATCCTAAGAACCGTATAATATAATCCACAAATCTGAACACATGTGCCTTCAAAAGACACGACAGTGTTTAATATACATTTGTCTACCGCAAAGTTAACCAAAATTTCTCTCATACATTTACTGAACTTAAAATGCCAGGATAAACTAAAGACAATACTTACAGCCACATATCATAAGTCTAAAAACATGATACAATTAATACCTATGATCACATATGAGCCTTCAAAAGCATTGTCAAATTTTAAAAGCACCGGCCCTTTACATATTTAAAAGAAAGTTTGAAATATGATTCAGCGACATAAAGTCCCAATATAGGAACAAAGATGTTGTAATCACCTCAAACTATCAAACAACTAATAAGTTACAATTTTTAACCTAATCACGGTTACAAAATTGGCATTTGTGACTGCAATCTATACATAAGTACATTAAAACAATATCCGATTGATCACGTGCAATCTTTCAAGGATCATACATACGTTTAATTTGCCCAGACTTATCAAAATAGCCTAATACATAACAAAAAGAAATTATGCGGTTGTTTAGGCACCATCATAAAAAATAAAAATAGATCTATTGTATTAGCATACATTTGCTTGCTAATGTCTCTGATTGTTGTTTTGTAATAACTGTCTTTTCATCTTCCTTACGATGTTTCCTGGCATAAAAAACGAATTGTAAGTTTGACAAGGGTTAATTTAATAAAGCAATAACAATTGAAAATGTAACAAAAATTATTTTTGCAACTTACTTGACTTTGAATTGCATAGTATTTTTTTCAAAGACCACCCTCATTCCGGCTCTCTTCTTTGGATAAATGCATGTTGAGATGAAAAAAAAAAAAAAAAAAAAAAAAAGGCTTAAGATTGGTGAAAATATATGAGACTGTAAAAATAAATTTATAAGTTTTACTAATTGTTTGTATGCTTAAACACGGTTTGGGAAACTTAACACATAAAGGTTGAGATAACTAAAAAGTCATGTATTGACTTTGGAAGTTGTATTTTGTAATATCTCTTTTCAAAATAAATTATTATGCTCCTATTAATAATCTTTTTAATTCCTTAACTATTTCTATATAATTTTAGGCAAATTTATTGGTTAGTTTTTTTAAATTCGAAAATTAAATGTTTTGTTGTCAGTTTCTTGAGTCCATTCAGTATGCGTCAGTAGACTCTTCTAAAATAAAATCCTCTAAGGGTGTAAAATCTAGCTGAAGGACAAGGTTTACGCTTTATTCTCTAAAAGACAGTTCAGTTTTTCCTCATTTCAATTTCGTTTGTTTTTTCAGGGTACTTTTAAAAGATCAAGCAGTATCTTCACTTTAGTTTATGTAGCGGTTCAGAAACTGAAGAAGGCCTTTGCAAGAGCTTCAGTTCAGCTTGGTTGTCAATTCCAAGCTAAGCGATGTCGATCTCCTCTTAGAAGCTGAAACGAAGTGTTTCTCTTCTAGAAGGTTTACAAGGCGGGAAAAATATTGCTTTATATCAAAAGGGAAATAATAAAAAACAAAATACGTCGTGGGAATGAATACTTTTAAAGTTGGTATAGAAGTACAACTACTTTCCCTAAAGGATTGTACTATTGTACCCTTAGGCATGTGTGCATTAAATGATATCTCAACCACCCATCTCATGCATGACATGTGTCCTAAGGTATCCCTTGTAAACTCTAATTTCCTTCTATAAAAGGAATACGATGTAAGAAGTAAATTATATCTCTTCTAATTAATGTGAAACACATTGAAGAGCATTTACTCCCAATCAATACTGAAAAGAAAAAGAACTACTGGGAGATGAAGCTCCAGTGTTCAGTTATAGTTTGTTCTTTAACTTGTGGTACTTTGGTTTTCAAGTTTATTTAAGTTAGAGGAGATCAAACTCCAATTGTCAATTCACCACTTTGCTATTACGCAAGTAATGTTTATGATTGTATAGATTCTTTTTATTTGATTCTAATAAGAACCTATACGTTGAAAAGTTACTTTTGTGTGTTTTAAACTTGTTCTTTATATTGTTTACATATATCTATTTAAAACTCACTTTGTTGCTATGGAATGTGATTAGTTTAACTTGATAACCTTATATCACATTCAAAAGGACCAACATTATGTAAATGGCTAAACATTACCAGCACTTACATGACGTATTTAGGACAGACTTTTTTGTGACCTCTTGCGGATTGACCTTTTTTTATCAAATATTTGCAGTTCTGATTGCAACACTTTCTTTTATGTCGATTTGTTCCCAATACATCCTTACTAAATACCATCAGGTTTAAACAAAAGGTATTTAAATTTACATTCACGAACGCACAAAAGAGTTAGCATTTACGAACATCACAACAAAATTACATATTTATGAGAGATTATAACAACCTAGACAGACACCAACATAATTATATAACCATGTTTAACCTATTGATGCTTATTAGTAGGAGAACAGAAACGGAAATTTTTTGCTATTAAAATTATGTATGTAATCATCTCAGCTTACTCGTTATGTTACTTTCTGTACTATACAATGAAAAAAAAAGATGAACCTTATTATATCCATTATCGGGCTTTTAAAATTTAAAACAAATAATAATTAATTTATGTTGTGCCTAATTTGGAACGTCGAGTTTTTTAAATTTATAATTAAATTTATAATAACCTATGCTACCTAGCTATTCTCCTACACATTAAATAGCCAGTGCTATCATATTGTGCAGTAGTGTAGTGATTGGTAATGGTACTGGTGTTTGTCCCTAAGATTAGATGTGTATTCACTAGTTTGTCTGATTGAAATGGCATAATCTACCTAAGGAAAACGCAAGGAATAAAATGATGAAATCCTGCTTAGATCTACCATGGGTTGTGTTTTTAAATAAACCTAAATTATCTAAAAGTCATGGTTACAATGGCAAACGACCTAATGAGAGATGAACGCATTATTTCCTAGTCAATATTCCTAAGTCATTAAACTATAATCTTACGTTGCATGTCTAACCAAAAGCTCTAAATTCATTAGGTTCAAGAGGACATCCCCACCTAAATATGGATTCCTGATTGGGATAATGAACCCTCGCGGGAAGAATTGATCTTTCAATCACCAATCCCATTAAAGCTTTCCAACTAAAACCTAAGAGATATACATATGTGTCTTCCCATATAAAAACCAATACCTCAACTAGACCGGGCCAAAAAAAAAATAACTTTCTCCTCTCCTTTTTCATTTCGGCTTACACTCTGTGAAGGCGTAATGGTCTTTGGGTAAAACACCTAATGCGAACAAAGTGCCAATTTTCTAGCATGGATCACAAATCTTAAGTAGCTCATCATACTAAGGGTTGCTCAATGGGCATGATTCATACAACTACTAAGGAATGGTCATCCTATAGTCAATCATGCATGCTAGGTTTCAGATGGTCTCGTACTAACTGATATGCAATCAACCTTATTTTAATAGCTAGTATCGAAATACAAGGATCTTAGGCACACTGAAACGCCCCATTTTCCAATTTGACCAAAAATACTAGAAATTAAAATTTTCGCGCAAACGTCATGACCCAAATCTGACCTTCTGTTACTCTTTTATAAAATGAAAACAATCTATTATAAATCAGCCCTTTAGACTATTTTTACATGAAACTAGACTCAGTTACCTTTAAAACGACGGGTGGCATGACTTCTACATAGTAGAGCTTTTGAAACCTAAGTACATTGCTACTAGTAGGATTTCAAAGAGAGTAGGAAAATAAATAGATCGCTATTTGTTTTCACTGGTTATGTAACACTTGCAATGTTTTCAAATCTAGTAGGAGCATTACGATTTATTACTGAACAAGACATTCGTGTAATGTTGTCTAATTCAGTGGGAGCTACAAGCTTTATTATCTTGTTAGTAACCCAGATTATTTCTAGCTTGTCTTGAGATAATACATTATTTTCCAACTATAAACACTCATGGTTTTAAGGATAGTCATGCACTATTCCTTATTAAACAATGTGGTTCTATATCTACTTGTAACGTTTTGTGACACTATCATATTGTCCACATAAACAAACGAACGTCATGTTGTTTGACTACCAGGTATGATTGTTGTGCTATGCACAAAGTGAGGAGAAATCTTTATTGTGTGCAAGGTCTAAACACATGTCAAGAACAATCTGATTAACCTCGCGCTTTCTTTTGACCAGCCCTACCTCGGCTCAACCCCGAATTCTAATCCCTCCGCTCTCTACCTCGTCTCTCGCTCAGCCCCCTCGCCCTCGACCCCAAACATGATATATTCCAGCCGTTCGACTCCTCAACCCCTCATGCTCCCCTCAAGATACTCTAAATTCTCGAGATACACTCTCCACACCGCTCCTCACATATGCTTATTACGGCGCGCTTCTGTCCCGGCTCTCGCGTTCACCCCAATATCAGAATAGTTGATGTTTATAGATTTGGGTTGTGATTTGTGAATATGGTTGTTATGAAATAAAGGGTTAAGGGGTGAAAAATGTAAAAATATAAAGTATAAGGGTTAAATATAATATTGAAAAAAAATTAAAATGAGAAAACTTTATTAAAATTATGCCACGTCATCTGATTTTCTTAATGATGCCTACAATAGAAAGATTAACATATTCGTTGCACACAAAAAAATAGGGTTTTTAGATAGATAGGTTACCAAACTATCAACTTTTGTTCGCCTAAGTTACTAAACTTTTTTTTTGTTCATTTGGGTTACTGGACTATCAAAACCGGTTAAATTTGGTATCGAACTATCGGTGACCGGTTGCTAGTGTTAATTCCCGGTTACATTGCCAGCGTGGCATTTGACTTTTGATACAAATAAGTTACTGAACTTTGTGAATTTGTTCACCTAAGTTACTAAACTTTGCCAATTTTTACACACGTTTTTATACACATTTTTATCTACACATTTCTATACACACATTTTTATAAACACGTTTTCATACACACATTTTTTATATACACATTTTTAGTCACGGTTTTATTACATATCTTTTTATACACACATTTCTATACACACGTTTTTATACACATATTCTTGTACATATTTTTATACACAGTTTTATACACGGTTTTTATAAGAGAAGCATTGCAGAAACTACAAGGACCAAAGTGTAACTTATAGAAAGTTTAGGGTTTTATGTTGTAACTTTAGAAGATAGTTAGTTAGAGTTAGTTTTTATCTTTTCCCGCTCATTTCTTGTATAAATACCTTGTACTTTTTTTCATTTTCAGTTCAATGAAATCACTTTCACTTTGTGTTTTTCTCTCAATTCATCATTGTTAACAGTTTTATACACACATTTTTATACACGGTTTTATAAACACGTTTTTATAAACACATTTTTATACACGGTTTTATACACATATTTTTATACACGGTTTTACACACACAAAAAGTTGTATAAAACGCGTGCATAAAAACGTGTAAAAAAATGTGTGTATAAAAACGCGTGCATAAAAACGTGTAAAACGTGTGCATAAAATATATATATAAAATTGGGTGTATAAAAGTATATAAAATTGTGTGTACAAAAATATATAAAATTGTGTGCATAAAAATGTATAAAAAAATATATAAAATTGTGTATAAAAACGTGTCAAAATGTGTGTATAAAACGTGTATACAATGTGTGTATAAAAGCGTGTATAAAAAAGTGCGTATAAAAATGCATATAAAAACATGAATAAAAAAAAAAAAAAAAAAAAAAAAAAAAAGACACGTATGTATTTTATAGAGGTATTTTTAGTGAACAAAACAACATGAGCTTAGTAACTTAAGCGAACAAATTCGCAAAGTTGGTAACATACATGTCAATAAACTGGATAGGTTTCTGAGTTGGATAATGGGGCCCACAAAAAGATGACGTGGAGAAGGTTCAAAACATTATATTCCGGTTGCCAGTATTCGATGGTAACCTGATATGAACCATCACTTTATTGTTCGGTTAACCTTATAAAGTTCCAAACTTTGATTGTCCTAGTAACCCAATATGACAAAAAAAAGTTTAGTAAGACTATTGTTGAACGCATAAACTTAACATATATATGATTACTATTTAAATATTATGTACAATTCATAATTATATTACAAAGGATTTACATTGATGAAACATTCAATTAATACACCCAAAAAAAGGAAAGAAAATGGTCTTTGAAACAACTATATTTATGACAACACTTATAATGCACAATGAAAAATCAACATTTGTAACAACATCAATCAACACAACCAAATCATGCATTACAGCAGATGTCTACACATGAAGATATAGACAACAAAATAAAATTAAAAACGTTACGAAAACAATTAACAGATATCATGTATAATGAGGCACAAGAAGATCTAAATTTGTTGACACAACTAACAACGCCAGGGATCAACAAAAGTGAAAAAACAATTTCTAGAGAAATGATGCTAGAGGAACTACGCAAATCAAACCCTTCTACCATTCGTGATAAAACGATTACCTACTTTAACATATTGCGAGATGTCAATATGAAAACAGTAAACGACATGAAACACACAAAAGTATTCGTGACAAATGTTACTACAAGGACGTGATCAAGAAACTATAACGTTAGAAAATAGTTTGTTTCACTCAATTCTTATTCAATAAATTTTTGTTATTTATTAATGCCTAATTATATATTAATAAAATAAATATATATGTAATCATGTGTGAAGTTGGAAAGTGCAACTGTTTGACATGTGACATCACCAGGAGGAGAAAAGCACGCAGTAGGAAAAAGTAATCATTACATCCTTTATTATGTGATACGCATGTAGCCGACTTAATACTGTATATGGACAAAATTAGATTTATTTTAATATTCCATTAATCGTTTAGTTTGAAACTTTGAATTGTTTATTATGGATTAAAACTATACTTGGAATTTGATGGGTATCTAGTTACATGGAGTGTGAGTATAGAGACTCATAAAATGTATAATTAATTTTATAATCAAATTGCATGCTTGTATTTATAGGGTGCACTATTTTTATTTTGTTGTTGATTATTTTTTCTTTCAAACAAAAAAAAAAAATATATTTTGATGTTGATTCAACAACTAAATGGATCGAAATTGAACTACAAATCAATAAATGGTAAATATTCGAATTAAGTTTGGTGAATGAATATAATAATTTCATGATATAAAAAATATAGCACATGAATAAAGTAAAATAGAAATACATAATTCAAATAACAACAAAAAAATATAAATAATAACAACAATAACGATACATGATTGAATTTACAAAATTTATAACAAAGAAGCATTCAAATTCAACACATAATATCAATATACATACTATTACAATTTAAATTAAATTTAATCATAAACAATTAAGAATTTCTTCAAATGTTGATATTTTTGTAAATTTCGATTTACAACTTGCAAAATTCCATAAATACTTTGATACATGCTGATGTCTTAATCACGAAATAAGGTAAGAAAAACTATAGCCTTATCAGATACATTACAACTTGGTAACTCACGTAATTCATTTATCAGAAGTTCCCTTAACTGAATTCAAAATTTGATATTTCAAATCGGAAATGGTTACATACAGAAATGTGAGACGCATTGGCCAGTTCACTATGAATTGAATTCAAATTTTGATATTTCAAATCGGAAATGGTTGATCCGACAGATTCTTCATTCGTATTTGCCATGTTGAATATTATGGGTTGTGACAAAAAATTTAAACTTCTTCAAATGATTTAACTGGAAACTACTTATAGGAAGTTACATATAGGCTGATAACTGCCGTCGTTAAAAAGGAACCCACATCCATTTTGTTTTATGTTTTACTTTAAAACTTATACACAGTAAAATACTTATAATGAACTAATAACTATAATACCCAATATAAAAGACAAAAATACATAAAAACATGGATGCATATAAACATAAACATTAATACAATAATATTCAAAAACATATAAAACTTAAAAATAATAAACATAACATAAAGATCAGTCTTCATCAGAATTACAATTATCTTGAGAATCTTTATCTTGCTCTTCTTGATGATCATGCAATCCATCAAACTTCGATTGCAAAACCTTTCACCAAGCTGCTGCAAGAGTTGATATCTACTCACTAATCAGAATCATGATACATACCAGAACCATCCATAAATTTCATTGTTTAAAAAAAATGCATCTTCTCTCATCCATCTTCTTCTTCATTTTCCTCATCTTCTTCTTCAGATTCATCTTCATCATCATCTTTTGCATCTTCATTTTCCTCATATTTCTTTTCATCATCTTCTTTATTCCATTCTTCTTCTTCTATTTTTGGATCTTTATGTCCCGATTCAAGTTCTTCTTCTTTTATATTTATTAGCTGATGTTTATTAACATCATCATGTTTTTTTTAATCCAGATCATCTATCTTTCTTTTTTTACTCACATACATATCCTTCATGTTGATAGATTGAGAGTAGTGAGTAATGGTTTTTTAATAAAATAGAATATGCAAAAAGTTAATAATATTTCATTATAGATAGAGAGTATATATAGTGATTATAAATATTGGCTTACTTAAATATTATTAAAATAATAAAATTCTAAAAAAGAATGATTGGAAGTATATGATGATTCTGCTTAGATTGAATGCTTATCAGAAACATAGTTTGTTTACATGATTCCATGATAGTGATCGCCAAGATAATATGGGCTCAGGCCTAATATTAAAATCAACATACTTTGTTTACATGATTCCATGATACTAAATGCAAAGATAATACGGACTCGGGCCCAAATTTAAAATCAGGCCCACATATAGTTGTTGATGATAAACAAATGCTTCATATTCGTTTCTGTTAGATATTAGAAAAAAGACTCGGTCACCCCGTGTAGTTTACCATTTATTGTTGCTCGTAGTTAAGTAGTTAATGTACAACAGTCGGTAATGGGCCGGGTATTAAACCCAATGTGTAAGCCCTCTACCAAGGCCTTAGGCCGGTTTTTGTTGTTACTATTTAAGCCTCTTCCATGCCATGGAAGAGGTGGGTTAGTCATTTACATAATACAAATTCATTTTCTCTCACTAGAAAGTTCTCTCTCACTTTCTCTCTCTAGATTTGGCTAATCCACTTGTCATCCGATTGTGTTATGATTTCCAATATCCTACAATTGGTATCAGAGCACATGGGATGATTAGATAGATTGTGTGTGCGTTTTCTTGGTTAGTTTAGATCAAAAGTTTGGTTTTTGAAGGTTTATAGTCTTGTTCTTGGTTTTCTTTGATCTTGACGTTTGTGATGTTAAAGTTCATGTTTTTATAGTTGCTATAGCCTTTTAGTACCAAGTTGTGCAAAAGAAACCAGGCAAAAACGTTCAAAAAGGTGATTTTTAGGTGTTTTTAGGTGAAAAACCAATTTTTTTCTTTTAGCGAGTTAAGTTACTGTTCGAAGATCTTCGTAGCGAGTTAGGTTACTGTACTGGCGAGTTGTCAGAATAGTACACTGTGTGTCAGAAAGTACTGTGTCAGCAACTTGTCTTCTTGTGCAGGTAGCGAGTTAGGCAGCGAGTTAACCCTTCTTGCAGGTAGCGAGTTGAAGACTAGCGAGTTGGATACTAGCGAGTTGAAGACTAGCGAGTACAGGTTTTTGAAGATCTTTATACTAGCGAGTTATGAACAAGAACTCTGTCAGTTTAATTTCTTGCTAGCGAGTTGTCAACTCTCTTCCAGCGAGTTACGTATAGCGAGTTACATGTTAATTGAAGACAATTTTTCTAGCGACTTGTGAACAGGAACTCTGTCCATTTAAATTCTTACCAGCGAGTTGTCAAGTCTCTTCCAGCGAGTTACACCCAACGAGTTACAAGGCAGCGAGTTGTGGATTTTTGGACTTCTGGACTAATTCTTTAAACTGACTAATTTCAACCTGTAATCCAAACAAACTTGAACTACAATTTACCATTTCATACCATCAATCACCACTTTTAACATACAATCACTAATCATTGTTCGATTAACTTAATCATTTCATAATCAATTACGATGGTTAATCTTTCGGAAGACATCCAATGTGTCGGTTCCGATACTCGACCACCTATGCTTGATAGGACTGACTTTGCATCATGGCAACAACGTATTCGACTGCATTGTAGGGGTAAAGAGAATAGGGTGAACATCTTGAAGTCAATTGATGAAGGACCTTTTCAGATGGGAACATTTCGGGAAACTCTTGCAGAAGGGAATGAAGGTGCCTTACATCTAGGTCCAAAACGACCACGTGTCTATTCTGATCTGTCACCTGAAGATAAGGAAAGGTACAATGCTGACATTCGGGCAACAAATATCCTACTTCAAGGGTTGCCAAAAGACATCTACTCTTTTATTAATCATTACACCGATGCAAAGGATATATGGGACAATGTGAAGATGCTCCTGGAAGGTTCGGAATTAACAAAAGAAGACCGTAAATCATAACTGTATGATGACTTTGAACACTTTCGTCAGCGCAAAGGAGAGACTATTCACTATTATTATGTCCGGTTTGCCAAACTCATCAACGACATGCGGAACATCAAGATGACCATGTCCAAAATGCAGCTGAATTCAAAGTTAGTTAATAACATGTTGCCAAAATGGGGTAAATTTGTAACAGCAGTGAAACTCAACAGAGGTTTGAGGGACTCCAACTATGATCAACTGTAGGCTTTTCTAAAGCAGCACGAGGCACATGCCAATAAGAACAAAATGATGTTGGACCGATTCACTCAACACACAGTTGATCCTCTCACCTTGATTTCCAATGTTGCACCTTAGCAGTACAACTTACAATCATCTACAAATCCACCATCCACATATGTTCAACCATATTTTGCTGATAACACTCAACTTGATTCGGGAATCTCTCCAACGGACAACTTAATTGAGAACCTAACCAACACACTTACCCTACTCACCCAATCATACAAAACATACCTTCCTCAAACAAATAATCAACTAAGAACTTCATCAAATCCAATGAACCAAGCCACAGTTCAAGATGGCAGGGTTGTTGTTCAGAATGTTCAGGGTTGACAAAATAGAGGACAGGGTAACAACTACGTTGTTGACTCGCATGCTGATTATACGAGTGATAGTAATATGATTTCGTATGATCAGTATGTAAAGGACAACGCAGTGCTAGTTGTACAAAGTAATGTATCTTCTGTTCCAAATGATGCATACATGATGATATTAAATGAGATGCATGAACAACCTGCCTAATATGTCTCTGGAACAACACATAACACTATAGTTGATAAACCATTAACTGCTAAACTTGCAACATATAAGGAACAAGTTGAACTGTATGCAAGACGGGCCAAGTTTGAATTAACAGAAAGAGAACAAAAGATTGATGAACAATTAAGAATAGTTATCACTGAACGTAATATTAAGGAAAAGAAAATTTTAAAAATGAACTCATACTGTAAAAATGGCAACATGCTTCAAACCATCAACCATAACAAGACCATGGAAGAAGAAGTTACGTCTTTTAAAAGGATTTAACAGAAAGAAAACAATACCTTAAAGAATTTTTAAAGGACATAAACTATAAAAGGAAAAGTCGAGGATAAATTAAACAAAACCAAGACCAGTTTCTTCAAACAATCACATGTTGCCCTACACACCCAATCATACAAACGTACTTCCTCAAACAAACAATCAACTCATACATCATCAAACCCAAGGTAAATCAATGCCACATTTCAAGACTGCTACAGGTGTTTTTGTTTCAGATGTTTTAGGGTTAACAAAATAGAAGGACATTGGGAACAAAACACGGTGAGCATGTGCAACTGATATTGAGGGGAGCACATAACAAGTTGGGAATGCTAATCCAGGTCAAGCAAGGCAGGTTAAGTGCTACAACTGCAACGGTATAGGCCACATAGCAAGGAACTGCACTCAACCCAAGCATTCACAGAACTTCGAATACTTCAAAGACAAGATGTTGCTGATGCAAGCTTAGGAGAACAGGGTGGCATTGGATGAAGAGCAGTTATTGTTTATTGCAGGTGGACAAGACAACGCCATTGATGAAGATGTGGATGAGCAACCTGTTCAGGACTTAGCACTCAATGTGGATAATGTGTTTCAAGCTGATTACATTGTGCTTTTTAATCTAATGTTGAATGATGCTCCCTAAACTTCACAGACCTATGTTTCATGGATATCTATCATCCGCAGATCTGATTATGATAAAGCTGGTTAGTCTTATGATTCAGACATTCTATCTGAGGTACACGACCATGATCACAATCAGGATGCTATTTGTGAACATTATGAAAAACATGAGATTCATGACGATGTACAACCAAACTACGTTGTTGATTCACATGTTAATTATACGATTAATAGTAATATGATCCCGTATGATCAGTATGTAAAGGACAACGCAATGCCAGTTGTACAAAGTAATGTATCTTATGTTCTAAATGATGCATACATGATGATATTTAATGATATGCATGAACTGCAATGCCAATCTTGTATACACAACACGAAACACAGTAGTTTGATAAATTCAGTTAACCTCTGAACTTGCAACCATATAAGGAACAAGTTAGAACTGTATGAAAGACGGGCCAGGTTTGAATTAACAGAAAGAGAACAAAATATTAATGACCAATTAAGAATAGTTATCACTGACTGTAATATTAAGGAAGAAAATTTGAAAAAGGAACTTCATTCTGTAAAAATGCAACTTACTTCTACCATCAACCATAACAAGTCAATGGTAGAAGAAGTTACGTCTTTAAAAAAGGATTATAAAACATAAAGAAAACAATACCTTGAAGAATTTTTGGACATGAAAGCTATAAAAGAAAAGCTCGAGGATAAATTATACAAACAAGACCAGTCTCTTCAAACAGTTCACATGTTGCCCTACTCAGCCAATCATACAAAACGTACCTTCCTCAAACAAACAATCAACTCAGAACTTCATGTAACCCAAGGAATCAAGCAACTGTTCAAGATGGCAGGGTTGTTGTTTAGAATGTTTTGGGTCAACAAAATAGAGGACATGGGAACAATACATGTTTTATCAGTGTTTGACAGCTGTTATGGGGGAGCACAAACATAGTTGGGAAATGCTAATCCAGTCAAGCAAGGCAGGTTTAAGTGCCTACAAAAACTGCACTGGTATAGGCTACATATCAAGGAACGCACTCAACCCAAGCATTCCACAGAACACTGAATACCTTCAATGACAAGATGAAGCAGATGCAAGTCTTAGGAGAACGGGGGGTGTGTGTCCCCATTGGATGAAGAGCAATTAAATGTTTATTTGCAGGTGACAAGACAACGCCATGATGAAGATGTGGATTCTACATGTTCAGGACTTAGCACTCAATGTGGATAATGTGTTTCAAGCTAATGATTGTGATGCTATTGATTCTGATGTTGATGAGGCTCCCACAGCACAGACAATAATTCTTGTAGAAGGGAATAAAGGTGCCTTACATATAGGTCCAGAACGACCACATGTCTATTCTAACCTGTCACCTGAAGATAAGGAAAGGTACAATGCTGACATTTGGGCAACAAATATCTTACTTCAAGGGTTGCCAAAAGATATCTACTCTCTTATCAATCATTACACTAATGCAAAGGATATATGGGATAATGTGAAGATGCTCCTGGAAGGTTCAGAATTAACAAAGGAAGACCATGAATCACAACTGTATGATGACTTTGAACACTTTTGTTAGCGCAAAGGAGAGAGTATTCACGATTAATATGTCCGGTTTGCCAAACTCATCAACAACATGCGGAACATCAAGATGACCATGTCCAGAATGCAGCTGAATTCAAAGTTTGTTAATAACATGTTGCTAGAATGGGGTAGATTTGTAATAGCGGTGAAACTCAACAAAGGTTTGAGGGACTCCAACTATGATCAACTGTATGCTTATCTAAAGCAGCACGAGGCACATGCCAATGAGAACAAAATGATGTTGGACCGATTCACCTTAACACACAGTTGATCCTCTCGCCTTAATTTCCAATATTGCACCTCAGCAGTACAGCTCACAATCATCTACAAATCCACCATCCACATATGCTCAACCACATTTTGTTGACAACACTCAACTTGATTTGGGACTCTCTCTAACGGACAACCTAATTGAGAACCTAACCAACATACTTGCCTTACTCACCTAATCATACAAAACATACCTCCCTCAAACAAATAATCAACTCAGAACTTCATCAAATCTAAGGAACCAAGCCACAGTTCAATATGGCAGTGTTGTTATTCAAAATGTTCAGGGTCGACAGAATAGAGGACAGGGTAACAATGCACGGGGTACAGTTGCAGCTAGTTATGGGGGAGCTTAGAACAGATTTGGGAATGCTAATCTAGGTCAAGCAAGGCAGATTAAGTGCTATAACTGCAACGGTATAGGCCATATAGCAAGGAACTGCACTCAGCCTAAGCGACCACAGAACTCAGAATACTTCAAAGACAAGATGTTGCTGATGCAAGCTCAGGAGAATAGGGTGGCATTAGATGAAGAGCAGTTACTATTTATTGCAGGTGGACAAGACAACTCTGTTGATAAAGATGTGGATGAGCAACCTGTTCAGGACTTAGCACTCAATGTGGATAATGTGTTTCAAGCTGATGACTTCGATGCTTTTGATTCTGATGTTGATGAGGCTCCTACGGCACAGACTATGTTCATGGCTAATCTATCATCCGCAGATCCTGTTTATGATGAAGCCGGTCCGTCTTATGTTTCGGACACTCTATCTGAGGTACACGACCATGATCACTATCAGGATGCTGTTTGTGAACATCATGAAGAACACGAGATGCATGACGATGTACAACCAAACTACGTTGTTGACTCGCATGCTGATTATACGAGTGATAGTAATATGATTCTGTATGATCAGTATGTAAAGGACAACGCAGTGCCAGTTGTACAAAGTAATGTATCTTCTGTTCCAAATGATGCATACATGATGATATTAAATGAGATGCATGAACAGCCTGCCCAATATGTCTCTGGAACAACACAGAACACTGTAGTTGATAAATCATTAATTGCTCTGCTTAAACTTGCAACAATTATAAGGAACAAGATAAACTGTAAGAACAGATGGGTCACGTCAAAATTAACGAGAAAGAGAACAAAAGATTGATAACATTAAGAATAGAATATCAACTACTGACACACTGACCGTAAATTAATGAAAAAATTGAAAAAGGAACTTCATCTGAAAAAATGCAACTTGCTTCTACATCAACCATCATCAATCCAATGGTAGAAGAAGTTACGTCAATTGAAAAAGATTTTAAAACAGAAACGCAAACAAATACTTGAAAGAAGTTTTGGACATGAAAATCTTTAAAGAAAAGGTCGAGATAAATTATACAAACTAGACCATTCTCTTCAAACATTCACAAGTTGTGTAAACAAGCCTATTATAAGGAACAGAATAAGTAGCAATTGGCTACAAGAACACTTTAAGACTCATCCGAGCAGAAAGCACGTACAGCCTGCACTAAATAATGGTTATGAATTAACAAAAACAATATGTCCCGACTAGTGCACAACACAGAGGATACCCTAAGAGATAGCTAAAACACTAGGAGGAAAATGAATGACAAAATGAAAGACCCTGAGTGTGTGACTCATAAGGTTAAGATTGCACCACCTGATTACTCGAAAGAGAATTATTTAGCAACCTTCACACCACAGAAGCAATTGACCCCTGAGTAAATATTTTGGTCTCAAGATCTCATCAAGATGAAAGAAGAAGTTCTCAAAAAGTAGACCACCGCCTCAAGACCAATCAAAGTAGTTGATGGTGTATCCGCCAAATACACCTACAACGCTTGTCCCCAGGGTGCTTCCAACAAAAAGTCTAGTGAAAATTAATATTTTTGCACTTATACAATTTTTTTCAGAATTTGAAAAACCTGTAAAAAGAGAATTACACCAACAGGGCTCACTGAAGGAGAAAGGGGTTTTGAACAACCCAAGGAAGGTTACCTTACCGAGGTAATTCCATTTTTCAAAACACTTAAAGAACATTTTGAGGGAATTCAAAAGGCTTTAACGAAAGAAATTAAAGAAATGAAAGACATTTTTGAAGAGTTGGAAGCTGAAGTTGACCAAAATGTTGTCAATAGGAAGCATGATGAGATTGAGTCTGAAAAATCCCTTTCTATGAGCAAAGTATAAAATTTAATTGCTCATTGCTTGTCCAAAGAAGTGTTTTATATTGCAACGAATTCTGAACTTAATGTATCTAAATTTACTGAAATGCATGAAGCCTACACAATTGTTCAAAAACGTTATCTGGAACTTGAAGCAGAGCTTTCTAAATTATGAGATAAGGTTCAAAAGATGATCATAGCTATAACCGGAATTAGTAAAATGTTTTTCCAATCTGAGGATAATCACTTAATTTACAATTATTTTAAAGTATCAAACCTAAAGAAAGTATTTGAAAACAACCACCATCTCAACCCGCTTGAGATACTCCTAATTTTGACTCAGTCTTTGTAATTGAAAAAATGAAAGCTTCCATTCAAGGAAAGGACAACGCCATCAAAAAATTAAGAACGTAAATCTCTCAATTGAAAGAGACCAGTAGTGAAGCAGACCGTACTCTTGATTATAGGACTTAGATTTTTAGATACACTCAATAACTCAAAAAGCCACCGTCTCTCAAGAACAAATGAGCTTTTTAGGGCAGAGTATGAAAAAGTAAAACAACATTACAAGGAATTGTACAAAACTATTAAGACACCGCCGTGCTAAGTATATAGAACAGACAACGGCCTTGCTAACTGAAAATGAGAATCTGAAAGCCCAAATACATGAAAATCTAATTTCCCCTCACAATAGGAACAACAGGGAAGTTCATCTACATTATCTCAAACATCTTAAGGAAAGTGTAGAAACCCTTCATAAAATATAGAGGAAGCTAAGGTTGAAAGACCCTTAGATAGATCAATTGTCTCTGCTTGCCGTTACACTAAACACTCTCAGGAACTCTTAGAAGATGCTAATTGGCACTTACCGAAAAGCCTTTAACCAACGAAGATAACAAAGCATTGCTCCTACCTCTTTATTTAGAAAAAGCAGTTACTTTTGAGAATAATATGACACGACAAATAGTAACACACACAAACAAGTAGAGCATTGAACACCAAAAGACTAATGTCCCTGTGCCTCCATTCTACAGAGAAAACTATTGCACCATCCTAGCAGATCACACAACGTCTACGACCCAATACAAAAAAAATAGGATCCTCCCAGCTAAAGGTTTCAACAAGAAGAATGTAAAGAACACCCTAGGATAAATAAGCCCTATGCTTAAAACAACGAATCATGTGATTCTAGTACTAAGCTCAAAGTGTACTGTAATAAATTTCGAATTCTGATTTCTGTTTGCCAAACTAGTACAAATGTTAATTACTGCAAATCTGATGGTGTGTGATTGATATATTTGCAATCAGTTAAGCACCCCCCCCTTTATTTCATAATATCATAATGTTATGAGCAAAGTGTATAGCAATTTGGAACCTAGGCAATTTAGGCAATATGGAGAAACCCACCGGCAATGTGCCTACCAGTAGTTTGGTCTTCCATAGAAAGACCCACGGGTAAAAAGGAGAAATCAGGGATAGGAGAAGAGAAGCAGAATATTCAGTTTAAGGAGAACAGTGCATGTATCTAGGCTCACTAAACCCATAGTAGCACCTTCTAAGTAACACGAGAATCAAAGAGCCATTTACTTGTGCTAACAACAGGAACCCAATCAAAATTGGGGATCCAACTTTCCAACCTCCATCTTCGATCTTTTTCAATGCATGTCGTACATCGTCCTTTGGTATTGGACTTAGGCTTCCAAACATATATGTGGTGGATCCGCTCACAGCTCAAGAATTTCATGAATAAAGATCATCAAGACAGTAGATTCGGGAATGACATTTTGTGCTATCATGGTTACTTGGAGATTGAAGCATTTTGTGTATAGTGAGATTTCCAGGTAATACTAAAATATAGGAAGGGATTGGGAACACAATCTATTTTCCTGCTCATACATTTCGTGACTGCTGATCAAGAAGTTGCATTCCTGAAGCATTCTTGCTACAATTCGTAGATACGGATGGTGTTGAATTAATTATAGGTTCTTGTGGTTCTAGTTTGTACACCAATCTCGGTTTGAAGACAGAATTATGAAGTCCTCTTTCAATTTGCCTGTTGTCTTAATGGCCATCCAAGAACAAATCAAGTTATAGCTCCAACGATTAAACCACTTGAACTTCGGTACGATCAATGACCTTGTAAGAAATCATAGGAAAGAGCAAAAAGCATACACAAACCTAAAATCAAAAACACCAACTGAAAGATCTTAATACCCACATGATGGGATTTATGTGGGACACGTATGCGAGTGCAAACAATTAAAGAGAAGAAACACATCTAGTCATTGTCGATGATAATTCTCGGTTTACATGGGTTAAGTTTTTGAGATCGAAAATGAAACCCCAGAGACCGCATCAAATTTCTGAAGTGCAAATACAAGTCGGTCTCAACAAAACTATTAGAAACATTCATACCGATAATGGAACATACATTTGTCAATAAATTTGATTGCATATTTATGAACGGTCGGCGGCATTTTTCACCAAAAGACATTTTTCACACCAGGACTCCACAGCAAAACACGTTGTCAAAAGAACAGAACCTGTACTCAATGTAAGGCCGCTAGGACAATACTGATATTTTCCAAGGCTCCGATGTTTTTATGGGCAGAAGCTGTGGCTACTGCTTGTTACACCTAATATAACACCCTGTGTTTTCAAGTCATTGACGACGTCAACAAATCCGCAATGTAACGTTTTTGAAAATACGAGTTTCACTTAAAATCATACAGTCGATAGGTTAAATCGCGTACGCAAAATTAAGCGTTCAATTAAACGGCATCAACAACTAAATGTATACATCAATCGAGGGTTATATAAAGATATTTGAGATAATTATTAACTTTGTTCATTTATATTTATCGGATAACGTTAAAAGTAGACGTTTCGCGATAAATGCGTTTAGGCACTCCCGGAACCACAAAAACTTTTCTACGCTTCAACAAAATACCCACTTTACACCCATACATAAAAATATACAAAAATTATATCATCTACATCTTATGTTATTGCCGAAAAACTATGCAACTTGTACAAGTATAAAACAAAACTTATCCACATTGGTCATAAATCACCTACATCTTTATGCACCCAAACGAGCTACTTTGACTAAGGGCCATACCCATGACCCTTCTAAGACCAAGGATCATACCTTGAACCATGCTTTGGCCTCTTGACTCTGAGAATAGTTTAACCACCTATATACATGTATTCATAAGGTAAGTAACTCATGACACACATTCCACTTTATAAAAATCAAACCAAACCTCTCTTTGACGTCTAATATAGCTCACGGCTCAAAATCATCACCCACACCAAACCCATACAAAATTTTTCTACAATCCATACACTTCTATATACACCTATTCTAAGATATACTAAGGCATTTGCAAGCATTGAATCACCATTTCCAAGTATTTCTCAAGTTAAAGAAAGTTAGGGTTTTTGTTAAGAAAGTAAGGGTTTATTTGTGCAAGCTTTGTTTTTGTGGCTAAACAAGGGTTTAGTACTTGTACATCATCATCATCATACCTCCTAAGGTCCATTTGAACTCTTTATGTTCTTAACAAAACTTTCATTAAAAAGCAATAAGATTATTCAATTTAGCTTAAATCACCTGTTTTTTTTGTTATGGATCATTAACATGTAAACAGAAGTTTTTATTTGTTGTCATCATAATGTACACTTTATTATATCTTATGATGTTAATGACATCATGTTAAAATGGTCACACAAGTGATTTACACTCTTGGTTAAACATGAAAAGGATTATGTATTAATTAGGGTTTTCATAGTTTCATAATATGTTTTAAGTTAAAGAATACACATAGACCAGTTAAGGTTAAATATGGACCTATGTATATTGTGTATGGTTTCCTAATATAAGGATGATAAATAATATCTATGAAATATAAGACATATTAGGGGTACAAAAGTAGGAAAAGTATGAAAACAAAGATATATAAGGACTAACAAACTAGCATAAACATTCTGCCAAAATTCGACATTTACATATCCATATTTATGTTTTTTATAAGATAATACATTTCACGAACGATTTCGAAAAGGGTAAGAAAACTTGTTAAACGTATTAATAACGAAAAAGTTACGTTAAAAACTAGTATAAACGTTAATAAAATGAAGTCGTAAAAGAATTTATATAAAAACATTTTTAAACAATTATAAACATCCAAGGTGATAGATAGTTTTAACAAATAAAACATAATTTTAGATTCAAAATGAATAAGAATCGCAATTTTTCAATTAATAACGAACAGTTATGAATTTCGCGAGTTTACTACCAATTTAATACTTTTCTAAATTATTTTTATAAAAGTTACATATATTTTATTTATTTCAATGACATAAAAGATATATTTTTGTAAACCTCATAAATATATAGAACTTCAAATACGAGAACTTCCACGAAAGAACACTAAAAAACGGAGCCCTGATATCGAATAAAATACGCACGTTTACGTTTTACGAAAATTAAATTAATCTATAAAATATACATAAGGTCTTGATGTGGAACAGTATTTTTACTGTTCACCAGTAAGTCTAGAAATTCGAAAATGTCAATATATAATAAACTGTAACACGTTTGATAACGAAAAGATGGAACATAAAGAAACGCGAGTACTCGGGTTTAAAAACGCAAAGTTAACGCCGTTTGCAAACTAATTATAAACGATATTAACTTATTGAACATAACACAATTTATCCAAAACATTAGTTGGCGATTAGAGCCTATATAGAATATTATTGTGGTTAATCAAAGTATAATATTACTAGGGAGTTTCATAAAGAGGCCTCTCGGATTGGCGTTTCCGACGAGTTTGATGAATTTACGATTTTAGACGTGTCCTAACTCCTCGAACGTTATGTTCATGACCTCTTTAATTATGATAGCCCCAACGATAGCACGATAAAATCTATAGGATTACATTCAATGAATCAATTAAAGTACTCGGATACTTATACGACCTATGATAATTATGTTGCATTCGATCTTTTACGTAGACGCAATAATCTGTGATATTTTGGATTTATCAGAACT
The DNA here is from genome assembly GCA_026074375.1 of Tanacetum coccineum. Classification (NCBI taxonomy): domain Eukaryota; kingdom Viridiplantae; phylum Streptophyta; class Magnoliopsida; order Asterales; family Asteraceae; genus Tanacetum; species Tanacetum coccineum. Next base: position 65,307 of record BQNB010012614.1, read on the forward strand.
CAAGGTGATTCATAGCCCCTCGATTTACATGCTTTGTTATACAAATTTTTTGGGTGGACAACATGCAATGTTTTACAACTGGACCACAAGTGGGTTAAGTTTTTATATATGATTACAGGTTGCCTAGTAGCGATATCCCAATCAGAAGCCCATTATCATGACTGTTAATTACTAGCGCTAATCGATATGAATAATCTATTGGTTTGACAACCCCGTTTGGTGATTAGCTATCACTAAGCTAAACGAACGAAGTACCATGGTCGTATAAGGGCTTTGCGGTTAGAACATCACCACAGGGCAAACGGCCATTAATTGGCATCCATACAATGTCAAGCATCAGTGTCATGAGCTAGAGCAACGTAATAACATTATATATAGCTGCATCTTGTTGCATTATCATACACTATAACATTGGAGATCTTGTGACCAACAATAAATGATTTATCAAACCTATGAATTCCACCAACATTATTGTTTGACGTTTTAAAGCAATGTTTTACAGGGTGATCAATAAGCACAAGTGCGATGGATACAATGTGGTTTTGAATTGGATGTCATGCATTAAAGATTTTGTCGCATTTCATTTTGTTATCTGTTATGGGCTGAAAATCTTTGTATTTTGATCAAGTGAACAAGTTAAGCTTCGGGCTTATGTAACAATTACTTTGTTAAATCCAATGTATCATTTTCAAACGACTTTTTTTGGTCGTTCTATAAATTATGTCTTGGTTATTTGATCTGAGAAGTAACACGCCCCGGACCCATATTCCGCTGCGACCCAATTTGGGGGTGTTACACTTAAAACCGATCCCTCACTCACACTCTTCATAACAAAACCCCATATGAGCTAGTACATGATAAGAAGCTTGATCTTACCTTTTTCCGTGTCTTTGGTGCTCTTTGTTACCCTACAAATGACAGCGAAGATCTTGGAAAATTATAACCAACATCTGATATTGGAATATTCATTGGTTATGCACCTAGCAGGAAAGGGTATAGATTCTATAACAAAAGAACCCGATGAATTATGGAAACTATTCACGTTCAGTTCGATGAGATGACTGAGCTTATGGCTCCTGTACAACTCAGTACAGGACCCGCTCCTACATTTCTGACGCCTAGACAAATAAGTTTAAGGCTCATACCAAATCTGGTTCCTGCAGCACCTTATGTACCCCCACAAATAAAGAACTGGAGATTTTATTCCAACCAATGTTCAATGAATACCTGGAACCTACTCGTGTTGAAAGACCAGTCTCTCCTACTCCAGCAGTTTTAGTTCCAGTTAATTCAGCCGGTACACCTTCATCTACTACCATTGATCAAGATGCACCTTCTCCAAGTCATTCACCGTCATCTTCAGGCAACTAACAATCTCCAAGTTTTTTATAATCAATGCGTTACAGCTGGAGATCCTACTCTTATGGAAGACAATCTTTTCCTCCTGTTGACAATGATCCTTTCATAAACGTGTTTGCTCCGGAACCTAGTTCTAAAGTATCATCATCCGGGGATCTTTGTTCAGCAAAATCTCCTTATGTCACTTAAACACTTCATCATCTCATGAAATAGAGCAAAGATCACCTACTGGATAATATTATTAACAATCCATCCCGGCTTTAGTGCACAACACAGAGGATACCCTAGAGATAGCTAAAATCACTAGGAGGAAAATGAATGACAAAATGAAAGACCCTGAGTGTGTGACTCATAAGGTTAAGATTGCACCACCTGATTACTCTAAAGAGAATTATTTAGCAACCTTCACAATACACAAGCAATTGACCCTTGAGCAAATATTTTGGTCTCAAGATCTTATCAAGATGAAAGAAGAAGTTCTCAAAAAGCAGACCACCGCCTCAAGACCAATCAAAGAGTTGACGGTGTATCCGCCAAATACACCTGCAACGCTTGTCCCTAGGGTGCTTCCAACAAAAAGTCAAGTAAAAATTAATATTTTTGCACTTATACAATTTTTTTTGGAATTTGAAAAAACCTGTAAAAAGAGAATTACACCAACAGGGCTCACTGAAGGGGAAAGGGGTTTTGAACAACCAAAGGAATGTTACCTCACCGAGGTAATTCCATTTTTCAAAACACTTAAAGAACATTTTGAGGGAATTCAAAAGGCTTTAACTAAAGAAATTAAAGAAATGAAAGACATTTTTGAAGAGTTTGGAAGCTGAGAAGTTGACCAAAATTTGTAAGTAGGAAGCAGATGAGATTGAGCGGAAAAATCTTCTTATTTCAAATTATAATTTAATTGCTCATTGCTTGTCCAAAGAAGTGTTTTATATTGCAACGAATTCTGAGCTTACTGTATCTAGATTTACTGAAATGCATGAAGCCTACACAATTGTTCAAACACGTTGTCTGGAACTTGAAGCAGAGCTTTTTAAATTACGAGATAAGGTTCAAAAAGATGATCATACTGAATTAGTTAAATGTTTTTCCAATCTTGAGGTTAATCACTTAAATTTACAATTAAAGTATTAAAACCTTAAAGAAAGTTTTAGAAACGACCCATCTCAACCCGCTCGAGATACTCCTAATTTTGACTCAGTCTTTGTAATCGAAAAAAATGAAAGCTTCCATTCAAGGAAAGGGAAACAACGCCATCAAAAATGGAACGTAAATCTCTCATTGAAAGATAACCCGAGTGACAAGCAACCGTTAACTTCTTGATTTCAGGTTTCAAGAACAAAATGAGCTTTTTAGGGCAGAGAATGAAAAAGTTAAACAACATTACAAGGAATAGTACGAATCTATTAAGATCACACGTGCTAAGCATATAGAACAGACAACGGCCTTGCTAACTAAAAATGAGAATCTGAAGAACTAAATCAAGAAAAATCTAAAATATGCAACACTATGAAGCTGTTAAAACCAAGAGTTCTTAGCACCGATAGTATGCTATAGATGTTGAACCAATTCCCCCTCACAATAGGAACAACAGGGAAGTTCATCTACATTATCTCAAACATCTTAAGGAAAGTGTAGAAACCCTTCGCAAAATAGTAAAGGAAGCTAAGGTTGAAAGACCCTTAGATAGATCAATTGTCTCTGCTTGTCGTTACACTAAACACTCTCAGGAACTCTTAGAATATGCGATTGACACTTGTCCGAAAGCCTTTAACCAACGAGATAAAAAGCATGCTCCTACCCTTTTATTTAGGAAAAAGCAAGTTACTTTTGAAGAACAATGTGACACGTCAAATAGTAACACACACAAACATGTAGAGCATTGAAACACTCATAAACGAATGTCTCTGTGCCTCCTCTACAAGAGTAAAACTATTGCACCAATGCTAGCGGAATCACAGCCTACTAGCCAATAAAAAAAACGGATCCACCCTCTAAAGGTGTCAACAAGAAAATTAGTATTAGCTCTAAGATGTACTAATTAATTTCGTAATCATGATTTTGTTTGCCAAACAGGAACAAATGTTTAATTTATCAAAACATAGTGTGTGATTGATTATTTGCAATCGGTTTAAGGCTCCCCACTAGTCCATAATGTTATGCCCAAAGTTAAGCATAAGTTTGGAAACTAGCAAGTAAAGCGAAGTAAGGGAAACCCACAGGGCAAAGTGGCTATCAGTGTTGGTCATCAATAAGAACCACGGGCAGAATATTCAGTTTAGAGAGAGAAACGTGCCCTATAACTAGCTCACTAAACCCAAAGTAGACCTGGCTAAGCAAACAGATCAAGCATGTACTTGTGCTAACCAACAGAACCCAACCAAATTTGGGGATCCAACTTTCCAAACTCTCCATCATTCGTTGTTTTTCCAAATGCATTCGTACAATCGTCCTTATGGTATTATGGACTTAGGTCCTGTTTCAAAACATATGACTGTGGAATCTCTCACGGGCTAAAGAATTTCATGAAAAAGTACATCGAGGACAGTAATTCGGGAAGACCATTTTGTGCATCATGGTTATGGAGATTATTAAGTGGTGATAGGTGTGGAGTTCCAGTTATACTATACAGAAGGATTGGGAGCACAATCTATTTTCCTGTCAGATATATTGTGACTTTTGATCTGGAAGTTCATTCAGGAAGACATTCTTGCTACACGTCGAGATACGGATGGTGTTGATTAATTATAGGTCTCACCTGGTTTCTATTTTGTACACTATCTCGTTGAAACATGATGAAGTCCTCTTCATTTAGCCTGTTGTCTAAGCCTCCAGAACTAATCATGGTTATAAGGCATCATCGTTTCAACACTTGAATACGTAACGATCAATGACCTTATAAGAAAATCATTAGAAAGAGCAAAAACATACCCACAAACCCTAAAATCGAAAACACCAACTTTGAAAGATCTTAATACTCACCTCATATAGATTTATGTGGACCGATACGAGTGCAAACAGATTAATAGGAAAGAAAACACATCTTCTTCATAATGTTGATGATTATTCTCGGTTTACTTGGGTTACAGTTTTTTTGAATCGAAAGATGAAACCCAGAGACCAGTCATCAAAATTCTGAAGCAATACAAGTCGGTCTCAAACAAAACTATTAGATACAATCCGTACCGATAAATGCACATTAATTAGTTAATAGAACGATTATGAATGCATATTATGGAACGTGTCCATTTTTTCACACCTAAAGACAGTTTCAAGGACTCCACAGCAGAACGACATTATCAAAAGACAGAACCATACTCTTGTTAAGGCTGCTAGGACAATGCTGATATTTTCCAAGGCTCCGATGTTTTTATGGGCAGAAGCCGTGGCTACTACTTGTTACACCTAAAACCGATCCCTCACTCACACTCTTCATAACAAAACCCCATATGAGCTGGTGCATGATAAGAAGCCTGATCTTACTCTTTCCGGTCCTTAGGTGGCTCTATAAATGCCAGCGAAGAACTTGGAAAATTATCACCAACAGCGATCGATTGGAATGATTCATATGGAATATGCACTATCATGTAAGGGTATAAAATTTTACAACAAAAGAACCCGACATATTCGGAACACTCATCACTTCAAGTTCGATGATCAGACCTAAGCTTATGGCACCTGGCAACATCAGTACAGGACCCCCCTAACGTTTCTGACGCCTGGATAAATAAGTTCAAGGCTCGTACCAAATTCGGTTCCTATAGCACCTTATGTACTCCCACAAATAAAGAACTAGAGATTTTATTCCAACCAATGTTCGATGAATACCTGGAACCTACTCGTGTTGAAAGACCAGTCTCTCCTGCTCCAGCAGTTTCAGTTTTAGTCACTTCAGCCGGTACACCTTCATCTACTACCATTGATCAAGATGCACCTTCTCCAAGTCATTCACCGTCATCTTCGGCATTACAATCTCTAAGTTTACATCAAGGCGTTGCAGCTGAATCTACTCTTATGGAAGACAATCCTTTTCCTCCTGTTGACAATGATCCCTTCGTAAACGTGTTTGCTCTGGAACCTAGTTCTGAAGTATCATCATCTGGGGATCTTAGTTCAGCAGAATCTCCTTATGTCACTTAAACACTTCATCATCTCAGAAAATGGAGCAAAGATCACCCACTGGATAATATTATTAGCAATCTATCTCGTCCGGTATCCACCAGGAAACAACTTGCAACCAATGCCTTGTGGTGCTTGTATAACTCTGTACTGTCAAAAGTTGAGCCCTAGAACTTTAAATCTGCAATAACTAAAGATTACTGGTTTCAAGCTATTCAAGATGAGATTTACGAGTTTAATCGGCTTCAAGTATGGGAATTAGTACCTCAACCAGACTGTTCCATATTATTGCTTATCAAGTGGATTTACAAAATTAAACTTGATGAGTATGGTGATGTCTAGAACAAGGCCAGGTTGGAGCCAAGTGTATTGACAATATGAGGGTATTGATTTCGAGGAATCATTTGCACTGGTTGCACGTATCGAGGCTATTCAAATCTTCATCGCCAATGCCGCCAGTAAAAACATGACCATCTATCAAATGGATGACCAAGACAGCATTCCTTAATGGCGAGTTGAAGGAAGAAGTCTATGTTAGTCAACCAAGAGGGTTATCGATGATACATGACCACAGACACATGTTTATCGTCAGAAGAAGCTTTTGTACGTTTAAAGCAAGCTCCTCGAGCCGTGGTATGATACCTTGTCACGATTATCTTCTTCTGGAACAACACCTTTTCCAGGTGCAGTAGATCCAACAATAAGTCGCTCGGAAAAATATCAAAACATATTCTTCTTGTTCAAATATATGTAGATGATATCATATTTGCCTCGACCGACCCTAAAGCGTGTGACATATTTTCCAATGAGATGAGTTCTAAATTTCAAATGTCAATGATGGGACAAATGTCTTTTTTCCTAGGTTTACAAGTTTCTCAAATCCAAAGGCATTTTCATTAATCAATTAAAATTTGCTCTAAAAATATTAAATAAATTTGGGATGGATTTATGTGACCCTGTTGATACACCCATGGTGGATCGACTCAAACTGGATGAGGACCCCTTAGGGATTCTAGTTGACCAGACTCGCTTTCGTAGTATGGTCGACTCCCTAATGTACCTTATTGCCAGCAGACCCGACCTATTCGCTGTATGCATGTGTGCTAGGTATCAGGCTTTGCCTTAAAAAAGCACTTGAACACTTAAACGGTCCTTTCTGTATCTTCAAGGAAACCATTAATTAGGGTCTTTGGTATCCCAAAGACACCGTTATGGCACTAACGGCCTATGTAGATGCAGACTATGCAGGTTGTCAGGACACACGAAGAAGTACGTCAGGGAGTGCTTAGTTCCTTGAAGATAAATTAGTGAGCTGGCCATCAAAGAAATAGAAGAGCACTGCAATCTCAACTACAGAGGCTGAATACATTGCCAAGTCTGGATGCTGTGCTCAGATACTTTGGATGAGATCACAGCCTACAGACTACGACTTTGCATCTAATAAGATTCCCCTGTATTATGACAATCGCAGTGCCATTGCTCTCTGCTGCAATAATGTCCAGCACTCCCGATCCAAGCACATTGACATACGACACCATTTTATAAGAGAGCAAGTTGAGAAAGGCGTGGTTCATAAGGTTAAAATTACACCACCTGATTACTCGAAAGAGAATTATTTAGCAAATATTTTGGTCTCAAGATCTCATCAAGATGAAAGCAGAAGCTCTCAAAAAACAGACCACATCCTCAAGACCAATCAAAGCGTTGACGGTGTATCCTCCAAATACACCTACAACGCTTGTCCTAAGGATGCTTCCAAAAAAAAGTCAAGTGAAAATTAACATTTTTACATTGATACAACTTTTTTTGGAATTTGAGAAAACCTGTAAAAAAGAATTACACCAACGGGGCTCACTGAAGGGGAAAGAGGTTTTGAACAAACCAAGGAATGTTATCTCACCGAGGTCATTCCATTTTTTAAAACACTTAAAGAACATTTTGAGGGTATTCAAAAGGCTCTAACTAATGAAATCAAAGAAATGAAAGACATTTTTGAAGAGTTGAAAGCTGAGGTTGACCAAAACGTTATACATAGGAAGCATGATGAGATTGAGCGGAAAAATCTTCTTATTGCAAATGATAATTTAATTGCTGATTGCTTGTCCAAAGATAAATTTACAGTTAAAGTATCAAAACCTTAAAGAAATTTAGAAAGATGACCACATCTCCACCCTCTCAGATACTCCTGATTTTTGACATCAGTCTTTGTAATCGAAAAAATGAAAGCTTCCATTCAAGGAAAGGACAACGCCATCAAAAAATTGAGAACGCAAATCTCTCAATTGAAAGAGACCCGTAGTGAAGCAGACCGTACTCTTGATTTCAAGACCTTAGATTTTTAGATCATTCAATTAACTGAAAAAGTCACCGTTCTTCAAGAACAAAATAAGCTTTTTAGGGCAAAGAATGAAAATTTTAAACAACATTACAAGGAATTATACGATTCTATTAAGATCACGCGTGTTAAGCATATAGAACAGACAACGACCTTGCTAACTGAAAATGAGAATCTGAAAGCCCAAATTCATGAAATCTGAAATGCAACAATATGGAGTCTGTAAAACCAAGAGTCCTTGCACCCGGTAGGTATGCTATAGACGTTGAACCAATTCCCCCTCACAATAGGAACAACAGGGAAGTTCATCTGCATTATCCCAAACATCTTAAGGAAAGTGTAGAAACCCTTCGCAAAACAGTAGAGGAAGCTAAGGTTGAAAGACCCTTAGATAGATCAACTGTCTCTGCTTGTCGTTACACTAAACACTCTCAGGAACTCTTAGAATATGCGATTGGTACTTGTCCGAAAGCCTTTAACTAACGAGATAAAAAGCATGCTCCTACCTCTTTAATTAGGAAAAAGAAAGTTACTTTTGAAGGACAATGTGACACGTCAAATAGTAACATACATAAACATGTAGAGCAACTGAACACTCAGAAGACTAATATCCCTGTGCCTCCTTCTACAGGAGTAAACTGTTGCACCAATGCTAGCGGATCACAGCCTAGGAGCAATACTAAGAAAAATAGGATCTCGCCAGCTAAACATGTCAACAAGAAGAAAGTAGAAGAACACCTTAAGATAAATAAGTCTAACTTAAGAACCACGAATCGTGTTAATTCTAGTAGTAGCTCTAAGCGTTCTGTAATTAATTCAAATTCTGATTCTGTTTGCCAAACATATAACAAATGTTTAATTTCTGCAAATCATGATGTATGTGTGGTTGATTATTTGCAATCTGTTAAGGCATCCCCCTATAGTTATAATATTCATAATGTTGTGCGCAAAGTTAAACAAGTTTGGAAACCTAAGCAAGTTAGGCAAGTATGGAAACCCACGGGCAAAGTGCTTTTCGGTGTTGGTCATCAATAGAGACCCACAGGCAGAATATTCACTTTAGGAGAACAGTGCCCTTTAACTAGGCTCACTAAACCCAAAGTAGCACATGCTAAGCAAAACAAGAATCCGGCCATTACTTGTGCTAACCAACAGGAACCCAACCAAAATTGGGGATCCAACTTTCCAAACTCTCTATCTTCGTCTATTTTCAAATGCAAGTCGTACATATCGTCCTTTGGTATTTGGACTCAGGCTGTTCAAAACATATGGCGGGGGATCGCTCACGGCTCAAGAATTTTGTGAATAAGTTCATCGGGACAGTTAGATTCGGGAATGACCATTTTGGTGCTATCATTGGTTATGGAGTAACATTGAAATGGTTGAAATATGTGATTTCCATGTAAAGTATATGGAAGTACCTGAACACAATTGTTTTTCTGTCAGATAATTTTGTGTCTATGATCTGGAAGTTGCATTTAGGAAGCATTCTTGCTACTTTCGAGATACAGATGGTGTTGAATTAATTAAAGGTTCTCACGGTTCTAATTTGTACACTATCTCGGCTGAAGACATGATGAAGTCCTCTTCTATTTGCCTGTTGTCTAAGGCCTCCAAGAACAAATCATGGTTATGGCATCGTCATTTAAACCACTTAACTTCGTACCATCAATGACCTGCAAGAAAGGACTAGTCATGAGGATTTACCTAGATTGAAGTTTGAGAAATATGCATTCTTCTCTGCATGTCAACTAGAAGAGCAAAAAGCCTACCCCACTAACCTAAAACCCAAAAACACCAACTTTGGAAGTTCTTGAATACCCTCATAAGATTTTATATGGACCGATGCGAGTGCAACAATTAATGGGAAGAAATCAAATCATAGTCAACGTTGAATTATTCTTCGATTACTGGGTTAAGTTTTTGAGATCTAAAGATGAAACCCCAACGGTCTTCATCAAATTTCTGAAGCAAATACAAGTCGGTCTCAACAAAACTATAGATACATCCGTACCGATAATGGCACAAAATTTGTCAATAAAGATTTGACTGCATATTATGAACGTGTCGGCATTTTTCACCAAAAGACAGTTCCAAGGACTCCACAGCAGAACAGCGTTGTCGAAAGACGAAACCGTACTCTTGTAGAGGCCGCTAAGACAGTGCTGATATTTTCCAAGGCTTCGATGTTTCTATGGGCAGAAGCCGTGGCTACTGCTTGTTACACCTAAAACCGATCCCTTATTCACACTCTTCATAACAAAACCCCATATGAGCTGGTGCATGATAAGAAGCCCGATCTTACCTTTTTTGTGTCTTTGGTGCTCTTTGTTACCCTATAAATGACAACGAAGATCTTGGAAAATTACAACCAACAACTGATATTGGAATATTCGTTGGCTATGCACCTAGCAGGAAAGGGTATAGAATCTACAACAAAAGAACCCGACGAATTATGGAAACTATTCACGTTTAATTCGATGAGCTGACTGAGCTTATGGCTCCTGTGCAACTCAGTACAGGACACGCTCCTACATTTCTGACGCCTGGACAGATAAGTTCAGGGCTCGTACCAAATCCGGTTCCTGCAGCACCTTATGTATCCTCTACAAATAAAGAACTGGAGATTTTATTCTAACCAATGTTCGATGAATACCTGGAACCTCCTCGTGTTAAAAGACCGGTTTCTCCTACTCCAGCAGTTCCAATTCCAGTCAATTCAGCTGGTACACCTTCATCTACTACCATTGATCAAGATGCACCTTCTCCAAGTCATTCACCATCATCTTCGGCATTACAATCTCCAAGTATACATCAAGGCGTTGCAGCTGAATCTACTCTCATGGAAGATAATCCTTTTCCTCTTGTTGACAATGATCCCTAGGTAAACGTGTTTGCTCCGGAACCTAGTTCTGAAGCATCATCATCCAGGGATCTTAGTTCAGCAGAATCTCCTTAAAGGTTACTCAACACTTCATCATTCTCTGAAAATAAGGCAAGATTACCTGCTTGATAACGTCAATGGTAACCATCTTGACCGTAACCACCAAAAACAACTTGCAACCGATCCTTGTGGGCTTGTATAACTCTGTACTGCCACAAAGTCTAACTAAAAGAATATTTAATCCGAATAACTGAAAGATTGTTGGTTTCCAGCTATGGCAAGAGAGATTCACGAATTTGATCGACTTCATATAGGAATTAGTAAACTCAACTAGACTGTGTTCCTGATTATAAGCTCTCAATGATTTACAAAGTTAAGCTTGATGAGTAAGGTGAAGTTTTTGAAGAACAAGGCGAAGGTTGGAGGCCAAGGAATCATCGACGAATAGGAGGTATTTGATTTCAATGATTCCATTTGCACAGGTACACGTATCGAGGCTAATCGAATCATCATCGCTAATGCGCCAGTAAAAACATACCAACTATAAAATTGTATGTCAAGACAACATTCCTAAATGGTGAGTTTAGGAAGAAGTCTATGTTAGTCAACCAGAGGGTTTCGTTGATCCAGACCATCCGACACATGTTTATCTTCTAAAGAAGGCTTTGTACGGTTTAAAGCAAGCTCCTTAGGCATGGTATGATACCTTGTCATGATTTCTTCTAGACAACAACTTTTCCAAGGGTGCAGTAGATCCGACATTATTTACTCGAAAGACAGGCAAACATATTCTTCTTGTTCAAATATATGTAGATGATATCATATTTGCCTCGACCGAACCCTAAGGCGGTGTTACATAATTTCCAATGAGATGAGTTCTAAATTCAAATATCAATGGAGGGACCAAATTCTTTTTCTAGGTTTACAATTTCTCAAAATCCCGGAGGCATTTTTATTAATCAATCAAAATTTGCTCTTGAAATATTAAAGAAATTTGGGATGGATTCGTGTGACCCTGTTGATACACCCATGGTGGATCGACTCAAACTAGATGAGGACCCCTTAGGGATTCCAGTTGACCCGACTCGCTTTCGTAGTATGGTCGACTCCCTAATGTATCTCACTACCAGCCAACCCGACCTTGTATTCGCTGTATGCATGTGTGCTAGGTATCAGGCGTCGCCTACCAAAAAGCACCTTGAAGCTCTTAAACGGGTCTTTCGGTATCTCAGAAGAACCATTAATTGAGGTCTTTGGTATCCAAAAGACATCGCTATGGCACTAACGGTCTATGCAGATGCGGACCATGCAAGTTGTCAAGACACACAAAGAAGTACGTCAGGAAGTGCTCAGATCCTTGGAGATAAATTAGTCAGCTGGTCATCAAAGAAACAGAAGAGCACTGCGATCTCAACTACAGAGGCGGAATACATTGCCATGTCTGGATGTTGTGCTCAGATACTTTGGATGAGATCACAGCTTACAGACTACGGCTTTGCATTCAATAAGATTCCCTTGTATTGTGACAATCACAAGTGCCATTTCTCTCTGCAGCAATAAATGTCCAACACTCTCGTTCCCAAGCACATGACATACGACACCATTTATAAGAGAGCAAGCTTGAGAAAGCGTGGTTGAATTGTACTACCGTATGGACGGATTATCACTTGTGACATATTCACCAAGCATTACCAAGAGAGCGGTTTCGAATTTCTACTCCGGACTGGTTTATAAGAGTTTGTCTCCAGAAACCCCTTAAACGTCTTCAGAGAATAGAATAGGAGTAAAGGATGGTCCCTCCAATACCAATGACTATATTTGTATATAGCTTAAATCCAAAAAGAACATACAAAATTATAAAACCTACAAAAAACCATAAAAATCAGAAAATAGAAAATACCAAAAATTTTTTCCAATACATTCTTCCATTTATCGATAACAATTTACGTACCTATAAATTCCATTTAAAGATGGACATGTTTTTAAAAGAAGCTCGAACGAAAGATCAAAACTTATCAAAACATGTCCTTTATGGCTTGCAGTTTATTCAGACTGCAACCCGCTTTCAAAATAGGAAGAGCATGTCGCCAAAAAGACGACTTTTTTCCTGACTGAACGGTAGATTAAGTTCTCATGGGCATGGATTACTTCATATCTGTGCACCCTCGATCTAATATACGCTTCAGTGCATTATTTCTTGATAAAGAAGCGAAGTCTTCTTTTATCCAAATAATTTTTTGTCTATGATTCTTCAGAAAATTATTTGTGTTTCACTCGGTGGAAAATGTTGTTTGAAAATCAATCGGACTAGAATTTTTCAAAATTTGACACTCATCAACTACTACAGCTCTTAAATAAAACGGTACATTGTTTGGGGGGAGAGTATGTTTCAAATTTATGACATCTAACGGGCGCATAGAGCTATATAGTAAAATAGTATTGTTGTTTCTTCTTTACTCTTGTGTTAAGATTCCGCATTAACATTTGATTTTTCATAGTTAGTGTCTCTCATATAGTTGATTTGGATTTATCCAAGTTGTCTATTGTCTTACGAAGGCTAGTCAGATCCTATACCAAGGACCTACAGACCATGTGTGCCAAATCTGAAACTTGTATGAACCTTATTAATACATTAAACCACAATGTAATGGACTTTGAAAGTGTAGGGGCCAAAACTGCCAATATGTGAATATTGTAATTGTATTTAAGGTGTCAGCGAGTTATCATTGGTCAAACTTTCAAAAACTCAGTCAAACTTTTCTCTCTAAAACCTCTCTCGCAACTCGCTACCTTGAGACTTTCATTGATTTTCGATTTTTGTGTT
>BQNB010012615.1:4828-78824 GCA_026074375.1 Tanacetum coccineum
TACACTAAGGGCCAAATGGCTTAACTGTTTTGCTATTTTAAGCTCAAATAAGCAACCAAAGAAGAAAATAAGCTAAACATCTAAAGTACTAACCCTAATAAGCACTAATGACTAAAATAAGCAAATAGGGCAAACACTGCATAAAAGACAGCCTAAGGACACTTTTTGGGCTTAATTTTAAGCACCAAGAAGGATCCTTATGGCTTTGGGGCTTGTACTAGCTTAAAGCCTAGCTTAAGGGCTTTCTAAAACAGCAAAGGGAAAAGGGTTTGAAATTCTAAAAAGCTAGAAAAAAGTGAAGTGAAAATGGGCAGTCACAAAGACTGCTTAGTTTTTCAAACTTTTGTAAAGTCTAAGAGCAAAAAGCAGGCTTAAAAATAAGTTGTAAGATAAGCTTTGAAATGAAAAGCAAGTTAAAACTGATTTAGACTATCCCCTAATGAGCTTATGCTCAAATTTTCATAAGCTAAAAACAATTTTTACTATCTGAAAAATGGAATTGAAAAAGGCAGTTTTACATAAAAATTTACTTAACCAAAAACTTGACAAATTTGAAAAGGCACAAGTAAACCTAAATGACTCTATACTCCTGCACTTAAATACTTATAAGAACACAAAAACAACACTTTAAAGCTGGATTAGAAAGCTTAATCTAATAAGCACTTAAGAAACTGTTTGTCACCACACTTTCAAAGGACCATTTAGAAAAACCTTAAAACCAACCTTAAGACTTAAAAACTTGAAAAATAGCTTAAAAACAGCTTAATAAGGCTGGCCAAAAGAGACCAAGTAACCCAAAAGGATTTTTAACCCAATATGACCTACTTTTACCCTTAACCCAAACACCCCTATAAGTAATATGAAAACAGTTTTAAGCTTTTTTAACCAAGATTTAAGCAAAGTTTTGTTAAGACAGATGGTAAACAAGCTAAGTTAAGCACAAATAAGTACAATGAAAACAAAGATAAGCACTTATATTAACAAATAAGAAATAAGCAGTAAAAGGGCAAAATGGAAAGATTTAGATAAAAACTCAAATAAATGACACATAAGCATAAATCAAAGACAAGTAAGCATGAATAACATAAATAAGCAATAAAAAGCAAAAATAAGCAATTAATAAGCTAATGAACAGTAAAATAAACCAAAATTGAAAAGGAAACTTACAAAGGTCCTGTGATTTTGGCAATGAAATAAGCTCTCAAAAGCTTATAAACCAACTCTTATGCTTCCCATGAAGCTCTAAACCAAGGTCATCCAGTATAAACCTTCCTCCTTTGCTTGACAGATTTTGTGATGATTTTTTTTTGATTTTTTGACAGAAAATGAAATAAGCTTTTATATTAACTTTGAATGACTCAAAAGCTTATGTAAAGGCTTACAAAATAGTATTTAAAGACAATAAGCTTAAATGACAATAATTTAAAGGAAAACAGTAAATTGCATAAAATTAAATGACAAGTAATTTAAAGACAGAAATGTAAATGACAATATATTAAAAAAAACAGTATTTAAAATGATACAAACTTTGGTTAATACAAGTTAATGGACTTAACACAAAAATTCGACAAAGGCAAAAAGCTACAAACTGCATATGTTTATACTAAGGATCTTGAGCTTCACTTGTGTTTCTTCATAGAAAGAGAATCAAAGCTGTGTGTTTTCTTTGTGAGGGAGTCTTCAAGGTTAATCTTAGCCCTTGGTTTTGCTTGGTCGCCAATCCTAGCAATCTTGACCCTTGATTCGTTTTTGTCCAATGGAGTTGTTTAGGATTGCCAATGTGGCAATGGCTTCTTGTGAGGTGGGGTTCAAGAGAAAGGGATGGTTTTGGCTGATGTGAACAGTAAACGAGGTAGGGGAAAGTGATGGGAGAGATGATGAATAGTGCCAAAAGAGTTTTGGCGGGTAAACTATTTTGGATATTAACTGGGTAAAGTGGTTTGGGGTTTTGGCAAAAATAGCCCCTCATTTTGTATATTGGTATTGCAACAAAATTCCTTTGTGGTGTTTAAGTTTATAGGGTTTGGCAAGATCAGTCCTCCAAGGTGTTGTGTTTAATTTCACCCATCGTCCTTGTAACATTAATAGAATTAATGTTTAAAGGGTGAAATGGGTTAACTGTCGTTAAGGTAATGGGCCTTTTTTGGTTTAACAGTTTGGGCCTAGGATATTCATTTGGGCCGTATGATAAAAAATAGATTTGGGTCATTCATGTCTTCATAATGATTAAATGGGCTGACCAGACCCATTAAATGAGTATGGGTGGGCCCATTTAACATTTCTTCATTTTCGGCTTTGACTTTGACTGTTGACTTTGTCGGGGTTGACTTTGACTTTGACTTTGACTTTCACGCTTTTCCATTCCGTGCTTGGTTTTGTCCGTTTTTGGCTTTGTTTTTTTGTCCTTTTGTCGGATATCCGTTTCCTGCATAATATAAGAGAAAACATACAAATATAATGTATTTTTGGTACGTTTTTGGTCATTTAAGTCCGGTTTTAATGGAAAATGGTATGTGTAATTAAGCACATACCAAAATCCCCCATACTAAACTATTGCGTGTCCTCACGCAATGCTATAAGTAAGCACTTAGAAAACTAAGACTCTTAATCCCCCTCGACTAATAACCTCGAAAAGTAGCTAAGTGTTCGTCAAGGAGAAATAAAGAATCAATAGCTTTAAAAAGCCTCGTTTTGACCATTTTAATATACACTTATTCCTACACATATTTTTGTATTTTTCACTTTCTCCATTTTTTTTGTACTTTCATATTAAACAACTAACAATAACGTTTGACTTCGTTATTTTTTATAACTTTTACTTATCATAGAACAAGTTGCATTTCAATCCTAAAATGCCCCAAAAAGGATAAATTCATCGTTTCCGACTTTTTACTTATTCCAAACCAAGCTTAAAACGAAATCACCGTTAAATATAAGTTAAGATGCTAACACTACTCATATTTTTAACTTGTGAACTTTTCACTCCCGACAATTATTATATATTAGGTGAATGTGCCATTTCGAATTTCAACCATGGATCAACGTTTTGCAAAAATCTATGCTTCACGTTCCACCCGAGAATAATGAGTTTGAAGGCGAGATCATCCCATGTAGCGACTTTCGTCTCGGCACATCCCAACCTTGCAGCTAAGTGACCAGGCTTTTGTCACCCCACAAAGACTAGTATCGGGACTCACGAACCTACGGTATCAAAGACCTCATTAGGCATCCGTAATATACATGTTATTTAGAAAAACTTAAAATAAAATAGTCTAAGTTCAAAAGCATATTTAAATTTAAGAAAAAGAGATTTTCCCTATAATTATTAACTCACATTTACTACACTTAATACAATTATTCATTCTTAAGGAAATCTTCGACCTTTTAGAAGGCTGCAACATCGGTTATGAGCCGGCAAGATGCAACAAACTTTTATCAGTCTCGGATTATTATTCATACTGTGGGCTTTCTTTAGAAGGCTGCAACATCGGTTGTGAGCCGGCAAGATACAACAAACTTTTATCAGCCCACAGTTTATAATTATTATTACCACATTTTTTTACATTACATTACCATGATATAGAGAAAATTTTGTTTTTAAAAAAATTTAAGTATAAATTTGAACTAAAATTATTGATATCGACTACATCTCAAAAATTGTTGATTTAAGTTTAATTTTCAAAAATAGCACGTATTAATAGTCCGGTTAGGAGCTTATGGGAGAAAAAGCCACAAACTACACTTATGAGCTCTTAAGATTTCCAAATAATCCTTGTTTAGCATCTAACTCATACTTAACTCTATCATTTTTTGTTCTTCGCGAAGATCCGCGAACGCTTAGTCTAAGAGTTAAGGAACAAGCGCTCGATCGAGTCAAAATTTATTCTTATTCTACATAGCAGGAAAGTCAAAATTGTGACAAAACAATTATTTTATTTTTGAAAAATTTTAAAATTTTTCATTTTTTTGAAATTTTGGTGGTAAAAACGGGATTACGTGAAAACAACGACTGCAGGCACAATCAAATCGATAGATCCCCCCATACTAGAACTAAACATTGTCCTCAATGTTTTAAGAAGGGTCTCTATGTAAATCATAAGCCGTTTATTAAGTATGCTTAAAGATAAACGTTAGTCGATAAGATTTGGATATCGGATTCCCAAAATGAAGCTGAGGATTTGAAGCTCTTATGAACGAATGACAAAACCGCGAGCACGAGAGGCTTCAAAAATCTGGGCAATCCTGGACATACAACAACACAAAACACAAAACACGGAAAATGGAAGAGGCGAGCCTCTCACAACAACAAAAAACACTTATTCATTACTATTAAACTAGCATACTACTACTACGATAATACTAGGATAAGCATGGGTTGCCACCCACGAAGGACTTGTTTTAGGTCACTTAGCTTGACCCGATCCCCCCATAATTAAGTTTATCAAGGTGGATAGAAATGGAGACACGGGACATCCAAAATACGGATGTCCTCTCCATAAGAGCAAGGAAAAATCTCCATCGGGCTTTCAAAAATTTTAATGACTTTGAAAGCTTTAGGGCCCCGATGAGATAGTTCCGGGAGAAGAGAAGTATGAACTCTTTTAGAAATGAGAATCCCGGGGTTGAAAACTTTTTCCTCATTTTCGGATGAAAACGAGAGTAAAGCTCCGAGCCCGGGAACTTCTTTGTGGAAAGGAAGTTCATAAAGAGAAAGAGGAGGATATGAATCCTCAAGAATTAAAGAAGCATAAGTGGTCTTCTTTACATTCTTTTCCGTTGTTGCAAGATTGGTGACTTCAAAGAGGTTTTCATGAATGAGTATACCCGGATTAAATACCTTGTCCTCGTTGTTGGTCGAAGACAAAGCATCAACGTCGTAAAAATCCTCATAGAAAATCTATCCACACTCGGGAAAAGGAAGGAAATCACTTGATCCAGGAAGATCAAGTTCATCAATCAAGATTTTAGAATCTTTGATTTTCTCTTCCTTGGAGTCAAATTGATCTTCATAAGCATTATCATTAACGGTTTCAAGATCAAAAAGTTCATCATCATAATCATCCCATAATGGTGGGGATGAGTAATCAAGAGCATGTTCATCGGTGAACATCTTAGTAAAATGGTTTCTTCAGATTGTCATCAAGAGAATTTTCATCAACTAAATCTTCGAGAATAGAATACATTTCCTTGATAGGATCATGGTTAAGCAGATACTCTAACTCTCGAAGATCGGATTTGGCATCAAAGGGAAGATCATCATTTCCTGGTGGAAATGTGATAAGAGCGAGTTCATTGGCGAACTCCTCAAGAAAATAGTCGCTAGTCTCAGAAATCAGGAGACTAGGTGAAGAAGAAGTGGTACTGCCACTTAAAGAATTATGAAAAGGAGGGAGAGGAGATGAAGGATTACTATTTCCTGGTGGAAATGAATCACTTGCGAGATAAGCTTTGAATTCTTCCCAAATTAATTCACTTTCTTCGCTGGAAGTAAGTGTGGGGGAAGAAGAGAAGACTTGGTCTCGGGTTCCGAAATCGGAGTGGGATTGCCACTTGATGGATTGATAACTTCTGGTGAAGTTAAATCGGTATGAGAAGAAAAAGTGGGATTGCCACTTTGATGATTTGTTGCAAACAAATCTTTAAGAATTTCCTCATGTGAAACATTGTAGACATCAATCATGTTGATTGATTCTTGATGAGGTTGGGTTGAATAGCTTGAAGTGTCATGTCTCATATTCAAGGTTAATATTTCATTACCGTCACAGAGAAACATCTCTTCTCCATGAACGTCAATCAAAGCTCAAGCGTTCCATAAGAAAGGTCTTCCCAAGATGAGGGGGACACGAGGATCGCTTTCATAATTAACAATGACAAAATCAGCGGGGAATGTGAACTTTCCAACTAGAACAAAGACATCTCTTGCAATTCCAACCGGAGTACAAATCTCACGATTAGCAAGTTCAAGGGTCATTTGGGTGAAAATAAGCTCGGGTAATCCTAACCTTTTCCACACCGAGAGTGGCATCAAGTTGATGCTAGCACCTAGATCGGCTAGGGCTTTGCACTTGAGCTCACTAAAACCACACGGAATGAGAAATTTCCCAGGGTCACCTAGCTTTTTGGGTAACTTCTTAAGGATAACCGCTGAGCAATATTCATTGAGGGGTGTGTTTGCTAATTATATAAACTTCTCCTTGTTGGAAAGGAGAGATTTAAGCATCTTTTGGTACTTAGGAATAAGAATCAAAGCATCGGCAAGATAGATATTGATGTGAAGTTGTTTAAACATTTGCCAAAATTTGTGAATTTGGACTTCATCTTTCTCTTGCCATTTTTCTTGGTTCATCCTTGACAGATAAGGGATATAAGGGTAACGAGGATCCCTTTGGTGAACCACTAATTTCGTTAAGAAAGAGGTTTAGCTTTTTGGACGAGAGGAGGTGGGACCTTAATGGTAAACTCACCATGTTCTGGGTTCGTTAAAGTCTCCTCTACACGTTCATCCTCCTCCGGATTTATGAATGGAGGAGGCATAGGAACGGAAGGTCCATCAAGAACAAGACCACTTCGGGTGGTAATGGCTTTCAATTCACCTTTTGGGTTAGCAACGGTGTTGCTAGGGAGAGATCCCGAACCCGAAGTAGAAGCGGTGTTCATTTGGAAAAAGCTAGCCATCATGTTCTTAAGCTCGTTTGTTTGATTTGACATTGAAGCTTGAATCGAATTTTGCATTTCATTCCTTAACTCATTTTTCACATTGTTAATTTGAGTTTGCATGGCTTTCATGTTAGCCTCATTTGTTTTCTTAAATTTTTCTAACTTATTTAAATGAACGTTTTGATTTTGTTGAATTGGAGCTTGATAAGTTAGATTTTGATTGAAATTGTTTCCTCGGTTATATCCTTGAGGTTGGCTAAAACGGTTTTGATTATTTTGCCCGTTTTGTTGAACAAAACCCGGTGGTCTTGTTTGATTAGCCACACCTGGAGGACGATAACCGGAATTACCCTAATTGTAGTTACCTGCGGCTGCTACAACGTATCCTTGGATATTATCCTAATATTTCGAGAAAGTGTTACCATCGACGGCGAGACACTGATTGTAAGGATGAGCACCACCGCACGTAACACAAATTTCCTCAACGGCTTTTACGAAAGCTGAAGGTGGGGTTGCTTGAAATTGTTTAAGAATAGCCGTCATAGCGGTAGTCACAGCACTCGTTTGCTGATTTACTGCATGAGTAAGTTTGGCTATATCGGAAGAAGAAGAATTACCATCACTTGATTTCACTTGAGAAACAACCGATTTGTTTCGTGAATTGCGGACCTTGGATTTGTTTTCGATAATTGTCAACACATCTTGAGTACTTATTTCCAAAAGATTGCCACCGGCGGCATAATTCAAGGAATCTTAGTCAGCCGGGTTCAAGGCATTATAGAAAGTACCAAGTTGGTGCAATTCGGTGAAACCATGATGAGGACAACCACGAAGGAGATCTTTGTATCGGTCCCACGCCTCATGAAACGATTCATCAAACCGTTGTTGAAAATTAGAAATTTCATTTCGAAGGTTTGTCGTTCTTGAGGGGGGAAAGAATTCATTAATGAATTTGGACACAAGATCTTCCCAAGTGAGAATAGAACGAGGGGGTTCTTTTTCAAGCCAACGACGGGCTGCCCCCGCAAGAGAGAAAGGAAAAAGCATAAGCTTAATCGCTGAATTAGGCACATCCTTGTATTTGATTGTGGAAGTTATTTTGTTGAACCAACGGATGTGGTCATGAGGATTGTCTTTCTCAAGTCCGAAGTCATCATATTAATGAGACTATGCTTGAGCTCAAAATGCTCAGCAAGAATTGGTGGAACCACGATTGCCTCCGCATAACCCTCGGTGGGTGCACGGAGCAATTCCGCCATAGTACGTTGATCGGCCATCGTAGCTATGGGTGATTCTTCAAGAGAGAAAGATTGTTTTGAACGTCTACGGTTACGACGTTTCGGGTTTGAAGTGGTTGGATTAGAAGAAGAATTACCAACGAGATTAGAAGAAGAACGAGTGCGCATGCACTAAAAAGATTAAAAGAAAAATATTTTTGGTTTTTTCAATTTATTTTAATGGACAAAACGAGATCGAATAACTTAAACCAATAATCGACAAGCTTCACGGTAGCTCTTTAAAAGAAAAACGCACAAAGGAGCGGAGGAGTAGGAAAGCGCGAAGCTATTAAAAACTTTCTCCTTTCGGGTCGTAGTTCCTCGGAACGACCCTCCTTATACCCCTCTTATAGTTTGTTAAACTTTTAAAGGTGAGCCGTACGTCGCTAGTGACACAAAGGCAAGTTTTGAATCTTTTGTTTGGGAAGTTATTATGATAATGCTTAAGATGCAAGCATTATATTGATGATGAATTTTATTTCTTGATTAAGGATAATTTTTTTATGTTTTTTTTTTATCTTATACTAATACTAATAAAAGAAAATGAAAAATATTTTTGTATTTTTGTATTTTTATAAATAAAAGAAAATATTCACAAATGGGAATGATAACTTCACGAGGGAAGGGTCTTCAAAAACTAATCTTTAAACGAAATGATAATCGATTACACCTCCCCGGCAACGGCGCCAAAAATGATCGTAGTTTAATTTAACCCTTTATAATTATATAAATATATAATAAATATATAAATAATAAGGCTAAATCAACGGTAAAGTATTCCGAGAGGCTTTTAAAAGATTCGTTTCTATCCAAAACAAAATCCCTCAAAAATCTACCCGGGTCGTTCTCCCAACGAGGTGCGAATTGAAAATCAAAAAACGTTCGTGATCGCGTGAATTGAATGGTTAAAGATTTTTGGAGTTAGATTACTAATTCTACAATTAAAATGCAAAAACGATTAAAGAAAACCTAAAAACGAAAGCTAAAAGTGATTAAAATCTAAAAACAAGAACGGGATTCGAAACCCATTCTTTAAAAAAAATTGCAAAATTAACCTTACGAAAGCAAATTTAATTTTCTTAAGTGCTAAATTATAAAAGAAAATTTTCTAAAAAAGAATTATATTTTTTTGACTTTTTAATAATTTTTTATGAATTAAAAATGATTTTAAAGAAATTAAATGATAAAAAAATACTAAACAATACAGGAAAAATCTAAAAAAAATACAAAAAAGTAGTTAAAGCTGTGCTGGTTCTAAGAAAAATAAGAGTTGGAAAAATGGCTTATCTAATAAGCCAGAAATAAGCAAAATGGGCTTATAGGCTAAAACTGAAAAAAGGGTTAAAAGGAATTTAGGTTCAAACTTGGACAGAAAAGTCCCAAGGGCACGTTTGGTAGTGGAGAACGTGTGTGAGGCTTTGGTATATTAAAGGGGAGGTCCAGGGTTCGAATCCTTGGCCTCCCTTATTATGAAACTTCTTTTTTTTAAAACTCGTAAATTATGCAAAAATAAGCAAGTTTATAAAAGACAACTTTTTACAAAAATGAGGAATAAGCACAGAAAAAGGGGAAATAAGCTAACAATTCAAACTTTTTATACTAAGGACCTAAGGGCTTAACTGAATGGCTACTTTTTAAGCACAATAAGCAAGGAATTAGGCAAATAAGCTAAGACTAACCTACACTAACACCTAATAAGAAAATATAAACTAAAATAAGCCAGGGTAAACAAGCAGATAAGCAAAAAGATCAATTAAGCAACAAGGGATAAGCTGGTGTACGGCAGCCTAAGGGACACTTTAAGGGCTTATTTTTAAGCACTAAGAAGGACACTTAAGGGCTTAAGGCCTGAACTAGCTTAAAGTCGGGCTTATGGGCTTTCTAAAAAAGCAAAGAAAACAAATTTTGTTAGACAAATAAGCCACTAAAAGGGCTTGTGAAAACTGCTGTCAGAGTCAGCATATGCTGACTTGGTTTTTTCTTAAGAAAAATGTGGCTATTGCAGCCTAAAAAATAATCAAGAAGATAAGCTTTAAATTAAAAACAAAGTTAAAACAGATGGAGTGGGACAGGAAATGAGCTTGTGCTCAAAGTTTCATAAGGTGAAAACAAATTTTACTATCTGAAAAATTGAATTAAAAAGGGCAATTTTTAACTAAGAAAGACACTAAACCAAAAATTGACAGATTTAAAAACACAAAAGGTAAATTAAAAGGAAACCTAAACTACTGCATTTAGACTTTGAAAACAACACAAAAACAACTTGAAAAAGCTGTTTTAAAAAGCTTCAATCAAACAAGGAGTTTGATACTATTCTGTCACCACAGAATCAAACAACATTTTGAAAAAAACCTTAAAAACAAACTTAAGACTTTAAAAATTTTGAAACCAGTTTAAAACCAACTTAAAAAGGGCTGCCAAAGTTGACAAAATGGCCCAAAGGCTTTTAAACCAAATTTGACCCACTTTGGCACCTTGTGACAAACACCCCTTTAACTTATCAATTCCAAATTTTAAACTTAAAGAGGGTTATTTAAGCTGAGAACTTTAAAGATAAATAACAAGCAAGTAAAGTTGAGCAAAAATAAGCAAAAAGAAACAACAAATAAGCAGTAATATAAGCAGATAAGAAATAAGCATATAAAGGGGCAAATAAGGCAGATTTAACATAAAAACTTAAACAAAGGACAATTAAGCATTAAACAAGCATAAATAACAACAAATAACAGCAATAAGCAATAAAAAGCAAGAATAAGCATAAAATAAGCAAATGAATAGTGAAATGCAAAAATTGGAAAAAGTAGACTCACAATTGTCCTTACCTTTTGGCAAGAGTATAAGCTCTCAAAAGCTTATAAACCAATCCTATAGCTTCCCAAGAAGCACTAAACCCATGGCCATCCAAGATTTACTATGCTCCTTGCTTTTCTTGGATAGATTTTTATGATTTTTTGAATTTTTGATATTTTTTTTGGACAAATAATGAAATAAGCTTTCAAATAGAGTTTTAATGTCTTAAAAGCTTAAAATAGAGCTTAACAAACAGTATTACCTTTTTAATTATATAATTATATAATAAATATATAAATAATAAGGCTAAATCAACGGTAAAGTATTATGAGAGGCTTTTAAAAGATTCGTTTCTATCCAAAACAAAATCCTTCAAAAATCTACCCGGGTCGTTTCCCAACGAGGTGCGAATTAAAAATCGAGAACGTTCGTGATCGCGCGTTTGAATGAGATTAAGATTTTTAGAGTTGGTTTTCTAATTTCTACAATTAAAATGCAAAAACGATGAAAGAAAACCTAAAAACGAAAGCTAGAACGGATTTAAACCTAAAAACAAGAACCGGGCCTAAACCCGTTCTTTAAAAAATGAAATTTTGCAAAAATAACCCTACGAAAGCAAATTTAATTTTCCTAGGTCCTAAGTGTTAAAAGAAAATTTTGAAAAAAAGAATTTTATTTTTTTGACTTTTTAATATTTTTTATAAATTAAAAACTGTTTTAATAAAAAAAATTGATTAAAAATACTAAACAAATTAGGAAAAATCTAAAAAATACAAAAAAGTAGTTTGAAGGGAGCTGAATCTAGGAAAAATAAGTTGGAGTTGCCAGCTTATCTAAATAAGCCAGAAATAAGCCGAAAATGGCTTATAGGCTTAAAAGGAAAAATGACTATAAAAGATAACCAAAGAGTAGGGCTAACAGATAGCCCTACTGGTTCCATTGGTTAAGTGTGTGTGTTAAAGGGGAGGTCTAGGGGTCGAATCCTTGGCCTCCCTTTTTGATAATAATTTTTTTTAACTTGTAAAACACTTAAAAATAAGAAACATTAAAAAAGCAACTTTTTGAAACTGAAAATTAAGCAAAGAAAAACATATTAATAAGCTAGAAATTTCAAATAAGCTAATGGCCAAAAACTGGTTTCAAACAGCCTAAGGGGCACCTTTGGGCTTATTTTTAAGCCCAAGGATGGAACCTTATGGCTTAATGAGCTATATAAGCTTAAAGCCTATCCTAGGGGCTACTAAAATAAGCAAAAAGAATAAAATTTGAAACAAAGTTAAGCCAAGAAAAAGCTAATGGAAAACAACTGAGACAGTCAGCACATGCTGACTTTGATTTTTCTTAACAAACAATTAGGCAAAAGCAAGCTACAAAATAAGCTAGAAAAATAAGCTGAATTTGAAAAATAAGTAAAAACAGATGGAAAACATCTACAAATGAGCTTATGCTCAAAATTTTAAAAGTTAAAAACAAGTTTAAATATCTGAAAATTGAAAGTGAAAAGGGGCTTTTTTTTAAACTGGAAAATGACTTGAAAAAAAATTAACATATTTTGAGAAAAACAAAGGTAAGCCAAAAAGACTTACCCTGCTGCATTTGACATCAAAGACAACACCAAAATAAGTTTTGAAAACTATGTTTTAAAGGCTAAATCCAATAAGCACTTTAAAAATGTTTGTCACCACAGATTTGAAGGCCAATTAGGAAAACTCAAAAAACAAACTTTTAAACCTAAACAACTCTAAAAACAGATTGAAAATACTTAAAAACAACTTGCCAAAAGTGGCCAAGTGACCCAATGGGTTTTTTTTACCGAAAAATGACCCACTTTTACCCTTGACCCAAACACCCCTTTAGTTTTTAGAAACCAATTTTTAGACTAAAAAACACAGATTTAAGTAAGGAAATTTCAAGACAAATAATAACAAAGGAAAGATAAGCAACAATAGGTAGATTCCCACAACAAATAAGCAGTTTAATCAAGCAAATAGGAATTAAGCAGTAAAAGGCAAAAATGACAGTTTTGCATAAAAAAACTTAAATGAAGGACATAAAAGCATAAAACAAAGACATGTAAGCATAAAAACAACAAATATAAGCAAGATAAGCAGGAACTAAGCAGGAAAACAGTTAATAAGCCAAGCTACAGTAAATTAAGCAAAATATGAAAAAGAGAACTTACAAGGGTCCCATGGTTTTGGCAATGAAATAAGCTCTCAAAAGCTTATAAAACTTTCATAAAGCTTCCCATGAAGCACTAACCCAAGGCCTTCCTTAATACACCTTGCTCCTTGCTTTCTTTTTATGATTTTTTTTTTGAATTTTTGAATTTTTTTTGACACAAAAGTAAAGAAATGTTTATATAAGCTTTTGATGATGCAAAGGCTTATACAATAAGCTTAAAAACAGTATATAAATGACATGTAACTTAAACGACAATAATTTAAAGAAAACACTTAAATTTGCATTAAAATAAATTGCAAGTATTCAAAAGACAGAAAATTAAATGACAAAGTATTAAAATGGTACAAATTTAGGTTAATACAAACTAATGGACTTAACACTAAAATTCAACAAAAAATAAATGAGCTACAAGAGTCCTATTTATGCTAAGGGTCTTCATACTTAGTCTTCTTGTGCTACTTTATTGAGAGTGCTTCAAGCATTATGTTTGTTGTGTGAGTATAAGCCCAAAGTCAATCTTGGCCATTGATTTTGCTTGGAGCCCAATCCGAATGACCAAAACCCTTGATTTCTTGTAATGTTCCTTCAACCAATGGAGTTTTAGGGGATTACCAAGGTGGCAATTAGAGTGTAGTGAGGTGAGAGTGTGATAGTGAGTGATGTTTTGGACTGGGGTGAACAGTAACCGAGGTGAGGGGGACAAAAGGTGAACAGGGGAATTGGGCAGGAAATTTGGTGTTACTTTGTTTGTTTAAGTGTAGGGTAAAGGTTTGGGGGTTTGACAACATTAGTCCCCAAGGTGTATTTTGGTGTTACAAAGTTAGTCCCTTGTGGTGGTATGAACTTTTGAAGACTTGGCAACATTAGTCCTGTAGGTCCTCGTTCTTGGATCTATATAGCCTTTGCAAGATAATAGCTAACTTAGATAAATCCAAATCAACTATGTGAGAGACACTGACTATGAATATCAAGTGTTAATGCGGAATCTTAACACAAGAATTAAGAAGAACAATAATACTAACTTTACTATTGATTTCTATTAAGCTTCAATGCTTCTATTCGATTTATAAAACTCTATGCCGTAGGGTTCCTTTTATACACCAAGGAAAACCCTAGCAGGCTTTACAAAACGTGTGAAAGGATAATGCATATCCTTTCCTAAGATATCTCCTAAGATATCTCTAAGATAACTATTATTATTCTGTTACATAAACAGACTTAACTAAAACAGACTTAACTAAATTCGATCATTACTAACTATAGTACTGCTACTCTACCAGTACTAACTTTAGTACTGCCAGACTTAACTTGGTACTTCCAGTATTAACTTAGTACTGCCAGAACTAACTAATACTACCAGACTTAACTGTTATACTATAAGTATTAAGTCTTTTACAATCTATTTCCCAACAATCCTCCCCTAACTTGATCTTTACTTGTGAACTTTAAGTTTCTTCAAGTGTCTTCCATTTGAGCTTCCTGAGGATGTTGTAAATAAAACTTCTTCAAAATATTCTTGAACTGCAATTCTTCAAATCTTCTCTTTTTGATCTTTGCAGCAACCATTCTTTAAAACTTTTCAACAACCTTTTAAATCAGCAACCAAATCATATAGTTTCATACTATTCTCATCACTTCCAGGTGTGTTAACTCCTGTGAGAGGTGAATCATTGAAACTTTAAATGGATTTGATGTCTCTTTACCAGTTAGCCATTTACTCTGGAGTAGTCAGTCCTTTGGCCTTCAGAAAGGTGCATGTCCATGGTTGACTGAAAACCATTTCAACTCTCAGTACATGAAACATTGGTAAGTTGAATACCATATGGTTTTTGGCAAACCATTACAGCCATAAACGGATTTGATATGCCTTTACCTGTAGCCGTTTGCTCAGGGCTAGTCAATCCTTTGGCACCTAGAAAAGGTAAATTCCATGGTGGATTGATGACCATGTCAACTCTTTGTACATGAAACTTGGTGAGTTGACATACCATCTACTTTTTGATAAAGTGTTAACCATCTAATATGGATTTGAAATTTGTCTTTACCATTAGCCATAATCTTATGGACTAGTTATGGTTTTTCCACAGCCTTTACCACAAACCATAAACTTGTGGGCTAGCCAACTCTTTACTAACCAGATATGGTGAGTTGATAACCATACAATTTTTGGCAAATTGTCAGCCATTAACGGATTTGAGAAGTCTTTACCAAGAGCCGTTTGCTCCTGGACTAGCCAGTCCTTATGTTTGTTAGACATGGTGGACTGATAACCATTTGTTGTGTTAGTGCATAGCACCTCCACCAAGTGTTATTCTTCTCATTTCCATCCTAGATTTCTAACTCATCAACCTATACTACTTCCTAATGCCAGCTTGCTTTTCCATCATTTTCAACATTTTGTAGCAATCCTCATCTGGTTTTCCTCCTTGAAGTTTCTTATCTAGCATAGCTTTGCATACCTCAGCAGATAAAGGATATTTTCTTTCAATTAGCATATATATATCCATTGACTCCAAGTTCAAACAGTGTACTCTGCAAGTATCATAATATCTCCAACTTATGATTCTTTGTTCACCTAATAAACTCCAAATGGGATCTGTACTAAGGGGTTCCTCAAACATATTCTTTAAATATTCCCAAAGCACCTTCTCAAGCTCATCCTCTGGTCCATTCATACCATATCTATTCATGACTATCCTATATAATTCAGTAAGATCATCTCTAGATATATCCTTCAGCATAGCTCCAAAATTTATGTATACTATATCAGTTCCATCTTCCCTAACAATTTGGTATACACCTTTCTCTCCTTGCTTAATGATCTTATAAGTAGCTATACTAGGTGATTTCATAGCTACAGGAACATGATTAATAGGAATTTTAGTACCTGAAGCAGAATTATCTTGTTCACTAGCTTCATCTAAACCTTCAGAATCATTCTTATCAAGGTCTGTATGTAATCCTTTCCTTGCCATCGGTTTCCTCCTCTTTCCAGTCTTCTTGGTTGGCTCATCATCTTTTGCTTCATCACTCTTTAGTCTTTTTGAAGTCTTTGTTTAGATTTCTTCACCAAATCTTTTCAGACTATCTTTAGTAGCTTCAAAAGTTATTGGTGCAAAAGATTCAACTTGCTTCATCAGCTTATCAAATTCTTCTTTTACTTCTTCAAAATTTAAATTCTTCAGCTGAGACAGCTTCCATGTCCCCTGATTCTTCAAGTAATTCACCATATATGTTCTCAGCTATGATTGGGTCATGGGCTTATTTCTTTTAGCTCTTTCTCTTTCCTCTGTAAAGTGTTTCTTCCTTTGATTTACTAGTTCAACCATCTTCTTTGCAAAGTCTTCTCCTTGTAAGTCACTTCCTAGCATACTCTTTGACAACTCTGCATTAGCTTCAATCTTTGCTCTAATTAGATCCCAATCTTCATCTGTGTAATGTTGAGCTTTAAATTGAACTTGAGCTCTTCTTTGCTTTTGTTCCTCATTTAATTCTTCTTCTTCTTCTGCAAGTCTTTGTGAGAATCCATGTGTACTTGTTTAGCCTCTTCTTCTTTCTACAAAGTATCCAATATGATAGCTTCAGCAAGACTAGCTTCCTCCTGTCGAATTTGTTCCTTAGTCTTCTTAGGAGCTTCTTCAATGATCATATGAGCTTTTCCTTCTCTTTGGCCTTTATCAGGGGAAGGAATGGACTTTTTAATACTGTCAGTACTAACTTGCTCACTAACAGTACTAACTTTAATACTGCCAGTATTAACTCCTTCAGCAGTATTAACTCCTTCTTGAAAATCCAAGCTAGTAACAACCTTCTTTCCCTTAGTCTCTTTTCTTCTCTTATACCTCCTTCCCTTATCTATTGACTTTGGATTTTGAGAAGCAACCCTAGAAAGAGTTTTAGCTGCTTCTAATGTAGTAGGGCTTATGTCTTCAACTTGTTCCTCCCCTAAAGCATTGATAGTAGTCTTAGAAGGAGTAACCAGCCCTTGTACCAAAGAAACTAGAGGATCATCTTGAATTTTTCTCCCCTGAGCCTTAGGTTCTTCCTCTTCAGAATCTGATAAAACCACATTTCTCCTTTTCAAAATCCCTTCTAGCTTCTTCACCTTCTTGACCAACTTCATAATAGCACTCCCCATTGTCAGCTTGGTTTGCTTGAGATCCTTTTCCAAACCATCAATTCTTGACATTAATTTAGGAACTACTTGAAGCAAATCATCCACAGTCATCTGTCATTGGGCATGTTCTTGTGGGGGTGAGAAGTGTTGGTGTGCAGGAGATAGTTCCTCAAAGGTGTGCTCAATAGGTTCAGGTTCAGTTTCAGGGATAGGTAGAGGTGTAGATGCAGGGATAGAAGAAGTTGTAGGTGGTGGAGATTGTACTGGTGGTGAAGATGTAGATGGTACTGAAATTGTGGATGAAGATGGTTGAGATTGAGCCACATCAGGATGTTCTTGACCTGCACTTGGATTAGTAGTAGCAACAAGCAGCATAGCAGGCAACAAAGGTCTTAGTGCTCCTCTAAAACCCCTTTTCATATTCCTAAAAATATTTTTGGTCAGGGACACAGCCAGATAAGGGTGTTTGTTTTCTGTTTAAATATCCAAAATCAGTTGCAGAAAACGAGGATACATCAAAAACTTTATTTTGCTTTTCAAGTTTGCCACCATGCCATCAAAAATTAGTTTTGAAAAATTATAAATTCTGCCAGTGGAAAGACAAATCAAAGCAGTAGCAATATTGCTGCCAAATTGATCCCATCAACCACTTTTAGAGCTTATACAATGCAAAAGATGGTGGACTAAAAACCTCCATTGGGGTGTGAAAAAGCTTTTTCAAAAGGTGAAAGATCCGTCAGTAGGATACCCCATATGCCCCATTCCCTCAAAAATCTCATTATTTGGCAACATTGTAATCCCTGAAGCATCTGCTAATTGAAGCTTATCTCTAATAGATGCCTCAGTGATTGTATATACAATGGTATCAATAGTTGCTTGTAATTCTAGAGTCCCATCAGCAAGAGTGTTAGTAGTGGCAGTCTACCAAAACTGTTTGATTAGGGAATCATAGATAGTAGGATTAGTAGTTAGAGCATACTTGAGGTTGGAACCTCTTACAAAATCCACTATCTCTGCAAACCCTGCACTTTCATCAGGCTTGCGCAAAAACCCTACATGATTGTGTTTGTCGCAATATTTTAATTGAGCCATGAAACGAAAGTAGTAATAAAAGGTAGTGACTTGAACTGAAAATTTACTGGGTTTAGATACGAGTGAGGTTGTAGATGCTGGTAACAAGACAATTGACTGTATTCGTTATAAAAATAAAGAAGATTTTTACTTTGCGAAGAGGAGATATCAATAAAAAGATAAGTATGAAAGAAAAATCAAACTTTATCTATATATAGCTTCTCTGTTGACGACAATAGCGCCGTAAAAATCTGTAACGGTAACATTTAAACAGTGTTTAAACAGCGGAAAGTCAATTTTCCCGCAACCACTAATAATACCCTACCAGTATTAAAATTTACACTACCAGACTTAACTTTGGTCAACCAGAATTAATTAAGATACAACCCGAATTAACTCTTTTTCAACCAGAATTAAGTATTTACTGAAGATTTACAAAACAAAGACCTTATCACTCCTGCCTTACATCTGCAAATCCATGCTATTCCTGCAAGAATTAGTCTAAAACAAAGAAAAACATGCTGCAAGAGTTTGTATAGACAGAATTAATGTAAACTAACTACCCGAATTAATACTACTTAACTACCAGTATTAATACTACTTAACTACCAGTATTAATACTACTTAACTACCAGAATTAAACAAACTATACAACTAAGCCTCCCCTTAAATGTAGCTATGGGTTTATCATACCAATGCTAACCACCAAGTAATTAAACCGTGGTCCATCAAAAGGTTTAGTCAATAGGTCAGCTACATTTAAGTCTGTGTGAATTTTCTCCACACTAATGAGCTTCTTCTCATAACAATCTCTTATAAAATGGTGACGTATCTCAATGTGCTTTGTCTTGGAATGGTACACTGGATTCTTCACAATGCAGATTGTGCTTTCATTATCAATGTGGATTTTGGTATTCATGAAATTGAAACCATAGTCCAGCAGTTGATTTTGAACCCACAATACTTGTCCACAGCAGTTTGCAGCAGCTACATATTCAGCTTCAGTTGTAGAAGTAGCCACTATGGTCTGTTTCTTGCATTGCCATGAGATAAGTCTTTGTCCAAGAAATTGACAACCACCTGTTGTGGATTTCCTGTCAAGGTTGGACCCACCATAATCACTATCAGAGAATGCTTCCAGGTCAAAAGGTGATTCCCTTGGATACCATAAGCCCAAATGTGGTTTGCCCTTAAGGTACTTGAAGATTCTTTTCACAGCATTGAGATGTGAAGTCTTGGGAGTGACCTGAAAACGAGAACAAACACATACTGCATACATTATATTAGGCCTAGAGGCAGTTAAATACATAAGGGAACCTATCATGGATCTGTAAAAGTGTACATCCACATCAACAGCTTCCTCATCTTTTGTCAAAACCACTTTGGTCTCCATGGAGGTTATTGTAGTTTTCACGTTTACAATATCAAATTTCTTGAGTATCTTAGCTACATACTTGTCCTAAGATATTAAGATTCCTTCCTTGTTCTGTTTGACTTGTAATCCCAAGAAAAATGTAAGTTCTCCTATAGAACTCATCTAAAATCTGCTTTTCATCAAGGCTTCAAACTCATCACACCAAGACTTTTTGGTAGATCCAAAAATGATATCATCAACATATACTTGAACCAGCATAATATCCTTCTTATCCCTTTTAATAAATAAAGTCTTGTCAATGGTACCCCTCTTGTATCCATGCTTCTCTAGGAATGTTGATAGAGTGGCATACCAAGCTCTAGGAGCTTGATGCAGTCCATACGAAGCTTTGACCACCTTATAAACCTTCTTAGGGTGATTAGGATCCACAAAGCCAGGAGGTTGTGAAACATAAACTCTTCATCTATAGTGACATACAGAAAGGCACTTTTTATATCCATTTGGTATACTATGAACCCCATAAATGAGGCAAAGGCTAAAAATAACCTAATAGCTTCTATTCTTTCCACAGGTGCAAAAACCTCATCATAGTCAATACCTTCCTCCTGCGTGTACCCTTGGGCCACCAATCTTGCCTTATTTTTGACAACCACTCCTCTTTCATCTCTTTTGTTTCTGTAGACCCACTTTGTACCAATCACCTTCATTCTGTGAGGTAGCTCTACAAGAACCCATACTTGTTGCAGCTTAAACTGTAACAACTCCTCTTGCATGGCTTGAACCCAACTGTCATCTTTTAAAGCTTCAGAAATCTTTTTAGGTTCCTCTTGAGATAGAAAGCAGGCAAACAAACAATGGTGTTGATCTTTGTGATTGTTTCTTTGCTGCTTTTGAATAACACTGAAAAGTGCATGAGCTCCTGATTTTTGCTGCACTTTGCTTCTAGTTTGTACAGCTGACTTAGGATCACCAAGTATTTGACTTTTTGGGTAAATATTGTGAATCCTAAGAGTAGGAGTTGGACTGACTTCTATTTCTGTTGGTAAGTTATTGAAGTCAGTTATCACACCCTCTTCATCATAAGATGCCTCATCAAAGATTCATGTCTCAGACTTGTGAAAGATTTCGAGCTCTTGGATAGGTGAATCATCAGGATCAAGCCTACTAGTATCAACTGACCCATTACCAGTATTAACTGAAGGAGTACTAGTAGAGTTGTTTTCAGATACTGTCCCTAAATGCTTTAGGGCAATCTCTTCCAACTCTTTTCTAAAAGCTAGATTCTTAGGATTATCTTTTGAAGTGTCAGTAGAGGAAGCCTTCTTCTCTTGTTGAGGTTCTGTTAAGATCTCCTCTTTCTTTGAATTTGTAGAAGATGTCCTTGATTCAACTTTTTCTTCAGGATTCTTTATAGCAGAAGACACAACAATAAGCTCTGCATCCTCATCTTTCTCTTCAGAGGCAATGGTAATTGGAGTATGTGAAGTACCTGCACTGTTAGTTACTTCTGAAGTACCTGCATGTGGGTTAGCTTGATTCTCTAAAGATACAAGAATATAGTTCATAGAATCAGTAAGATAGTCAATATCAAACATTCATCTATATCCTACTCCTTTGACATTGGGTTTATTTTCAAGAAAATTAACATGCAGATTTACTTCTACTCTTTTGGTTACTAAATTATAAACCCTATAGGCTTTGCTATTTAGTGAGTAACCAACTAAGAATCCCTCATCAGATTTTCCATCAAACTTGCCAAGCACACTAAGAGTATCTAAAATGGTAACATGACACCCAAAAGGTCTTATGTAGCTAATAATTGGTTTATGGCCAAACAAAAGCTCATAAGGAGTTTTGTTTTAAAGAAAAGTTGTGTGAAGTAATAAATGAAAAAGACCCAAGGGCAGTTGGTAGTGGAGGTGTGTGTTAAGGTGTTGGTATGAGAAAGGGGGAGGTCACAGGTTCGACCCCTGTGACCTCTCTTTTTTACAAACCATTTTTTTTGAAAACTTTTTTTGAAAATCTTAAAAACCAACTGAAAATAAAGCCCACTTTTAAAACTATAACTTTTGTATGAAAACTGAAATAAGCACAGTATTAAGCAAAAGAAAAGTGACAGATTGCTTTTTTAAAACTAAGTTACAAAAGCTAAACGTTTAGCTATTTAACAAATAAGCATCTCAAGAAATCCAATAAGGCTAGACAGACACAAGCTACATCTAATAAGCCATAAAAAAACTTAAAAATAAGCAACTATATGAGTGGGGAAAAGGGGGGTGGGGTGGGGGGGAGGGGGAGGGTTATATTGTGTTTATATATATATTGATTTGTTTTTTTTTTATTTAGATTAATGGTAGTAATATGATTATGTCTGTGGAAAGATATTATGTTTGAAGTAGGTATTTTAGATATGGTGCAATTAGAAGACGGTTTAAAGGAACATAAGGTCATATTATTTACAAGTACCTTTATCCTAACCTAATAAGTAAATCTAAATACAATTTAAGCAATCCTAACAGCTAAAATTCTCACATAAGCAACTAAGCAATTTGGCTAAAACATAACTAAAAATAGCCTAATGAGGCAATTTTAAGCTAATTTTTAAGCTACAAATCCTATAAGCTAATGACTATATCCTAAAAACAGATATAGCTAGTCCTATAAACTAACAGAATAAGCCAAAAACAAGCATTTTGAATATCTTATTAGCTAGAAAAAGGCTTATTAAAGTGGTTGTTTACACTATGTTATGTTTATGGCTTAAAGAAAAAAAACGACAGATTTGAGCTTGATTTTTAAGGACAAATAAGCACTTAACAAAAGTCAAAAAGCAAAAACAGATGAAGCTTGATATCCTAAGAAATTATGCTATCAGTTTCAGATTCATAAACAACCTAAATCAAACCTAAATTTGCAGTTGAAAACTAGCTTTTGAAAACTTTGAAAATAAAGACTTAGACACTTGACATATTTATATTAAAACCACACATTTAAACTACTCCTATCCTACTGCATTCTTAACCAAAAACTAGCTTGAAAACAACACTAAAATGCAACTAACAAAGATCTAACCACATAAGCTTATAAAAACAGTTTTGAGTCCACAGATTCTAAAAGCACTTAGCTAAACCTTGAAACTAATTAGGAAGCTATGAAAAACTTTTGAAAACAGATTATAAGGCCAATATTAAGCTTAGAAAAGTTGGTCTTAATGACCAATGAATGGTCAAACAACATTAACCTTGGTTAATGCTGCTGTCCCAAACACCCCTTTAAAATCTATAAAACTCATTTCAAACTTAAAAAACAGACTTAGAAAGTTTATGAAAACTAAAAACAGATTAAGCACAAGGTGAAATAAGCACAATAAAGCAATTAGAACACAGACATAAGCATTTAAAATAAGCAAACCAGATTAAGCAGTTTTAAAACTAAATAAGAGACATTTTTTATGAAAAACAATAAAAGCTAAATCATTAACATAAAAAGCATTTTGAAAGAAATAATAAGCAATCATTAAGCACAAGTAAGCAAAGATAAGCAGAAATAAGCAATGAAACAGTGAATAAGCTAGAAAATGAAAAGTGAAAAGTACCTTGCCCTTTGCTCTAAACAAGGGCAAATCAGCTCTTAAGAGCTTTGTCTACAAGCTCTAGCTTGTTTAAAACAAGCTAGTAAAAACCTACAAGCCCTTCCAGGTCTGTCTTGTCATCCAAAATAGCTTTTTGAGTGATTTTTTGGTAAAAAGGGCTTAAACACTATAAACTATGAAAAAGTTTATAGTGCTAAAGTAAAACCACAAGAGCTTTTGGATGATTTTGAGTGAAAATGGCTTAAACTCTACAAGCTATGGAAAAGCTTATATAGTTTAAGTAAAACAGCTAAAAATATAAGAGAACTAAGCTTATTGAAGTTTATCAAACCTTTTCAAAACATGAATTTCATTATCATAAAAATAGAATTTTAACATAAAAACTTATAATTTCATTAAAACATTAAAACTAAGTACAAGGCTTTTTAAAGGAAATACAATAAGCTAAAACAAACTAATATAAGCTGGAAGTTACAATAAGATTGAAAAATTACCAGACTACTCTCCCTAATGTGTGACAATGGCCTCTATTTATAGCCGACTTGAGAAGCATCTAGGTCTTGAGCTTGTGTTTCTTCTGTGAGAGGAATGGGAGAGTGTTCTCTAAGCCTTTAATCTCAGCCCTTGAATCCTTTGTTGTGTTTCTTTGACTTTGATCATAACCCTTGATTTGATTATGTCCAATCAGCTTCCATAGGATTGCCAAGGTATCTTGTCATCTTGTTGGGGGTAGGGTTTAAGTAGGGGTTTTTTTGTCGGGTTGTTGCAACAGATCCATAAGTCAACACTAATAGTTTGACTAACCTGCTTAAGTCATGGTTGTCACAAATGGTGCAAGGCATTGAGGACTAACGGTGTAATGGCTTAAGGTGTATGGGGATTAGGGGTTAACGGGTGTTATGGTTTAAGCTAATGGGCTTATAATTTAGGTCGGGTGTAATGGTTTTGGATTTGCGCTTTTTATAAGGGCTTAAAAACTTAAGGCTTATAATTGATGATTAATGGGCTGACCCAGCCCATTAATTTGGGTGCGGGTTGACCCATTTAAGATGCACACGTCTTTGGCTTCGATTTTTTCACGCTCATTCCAATCCCGTGCTCGGTTTTGTTGGTTTTGGCTTCATTTTTGTCCTTTAGTGAATATCCGTTACTTGCACATTATAAATCATAAAACACACAAATACAATGCATTTTTGATATATTTTGGTCATTTTAGGCACGTTTTATTAGGTAAAAGGTATATGTAATTAAGCACATACCAAAATCCCCCATACTAAACTATTGTCGTGTCCTCACGCAATGCTATAAGTAAACAATTTAGAAACCAAGAATCTTAATCCCCCTCGACTAATTACCTCGAAAAGTAGCTAAGTGTTCATCAAAGGGAATTAAAGAATCATTAGTTTTGAAAAGCCCCGTCTTGACCATTTTTAAAATATTTACACTAAGTACCACACATATTTTTTATAATTTTCCTTTTTCTCATTTTTTATACTTTTCTTTTTAGCAACTAACTAGAATGTTTGGACTTTCATTATTTTCATAACTTTTAGGGTCACTGAATAAGAAGTACTTCAATCCTGAAATGCCCAAAAAGATAAATTCATCGTCCGTAGAACAACCAGACTTAACCTTATTAGTGCTGCTTTTGCTTTGTGAAACAAAAGCAACATTTTGAGCACTTAAAGATGTTTTTGAGACACCTTGGATTTCCTGCTCAAAAACCCTAAGGTTATTGTAAAAATCATCAATAGATAAAGTACTAACATTTGGTTTAGTTCTCATAGTCATTGCCAGATTGGACCATGCTAGGGGCAAAGACCTGAGAAACTTATAATTTGCATCCTCAGTTGATACTTCTACACCATGAGCTTCCAACTGAGAAAGTAATTGTTGGTATCTGTCATATCCCTTTTCTAACCCTTCTGAACTGGTTATTGTAAATGCTTCAAACTGTTGTTTGAAGATCTCCTTTTACATTTTCTTTGAATTTGCATTACCACCAAACCTAGTTTTGATGGCTTCCCAAATCTCTTTTGCATCATCCATTCCATGAAATCTTCTCATATGCTCCTTGGGAATAGCCATGAGTAAGATGGTTCTTGTCTTCCTTTCCTTTTCAACAGCATGAATTTCTGCAGGAGATACTGGTGGAAGTATTCTAACAACCCCATCTTTTCCAGTTGAGATTCGCTTCTTTGAATTTCCATTCTGAATTACCTTCCAAACATCATTGTCAATGTACTCAAGGTAATGCTCCATCTCCATAGCCCATATATCATACTCCTCCTTCTTCAAAATTAGGAGTTTGATATTTGAGATAGCAGTTGTTTGAGGAATCACTTGTTGTTGTTGTTTAGGTGTAGCACCAGTGTCTGATGCATCTTCATGGTTTGATTCTTCATCATCACTGAGATGTTGTGAGAACTCATCATTAGCAGGTTGAGACATTTTGTAGGAGAGTGTTTGTTTGTGATCTTGTTATTCTTCTTATTTAGAGTCCCTCTTTTGGCTCTGATACCACTTGTAGGTCCTCGTTCTTGGATCTATATAGCCTTTGCAAGACAATAGCTAACTTGGATAAATCCAAATCAACTATGTGAGAGACACTGACTGTGAATATCAAGTGTTAATGCGGAATCTTAACATAAGAATTAAGAAGAACAATAATACTAATTTTTCTATTAAGCTTCAATGCTTCTATTACATATATGAAACTCTATGTCGTAGGGTTCCTTTTATACACCAAGGAAACCCTAATGGGCTTTACAAACGTGTGAAAGAATAATGCATATCCTTTCCTAAGATATCTCCTAAGATATCTCTAAGATAACTATTACTATTCTGTTACATAAACAGACTTAACTAAAACAGACTTAACTTAGTACTGCCAGTATTAACTTAGTACTGCCAGAACTAACTAATACTACCAGACTTAACAGTTATACTACAAGTATTAAGTCTTTTACAATCTATTTCCCAACAAGTCCTCGAAATGTTATGTTTAATTTCACCATTCGTCCTTGTGGGATTAACAGAGGTTAGGTTTAAGGGATATTGAGACTAACGTTAGTTAAAAATGGATTTTGGCTTATATATTTAGATTGGGCCGTGTATGATTAATAAAGGGAAATGGGCCTTTGGTCTTCATAATGTATAAATGGGTTGACCCGGCCCATTAAATGGGTACGGGTGGGCCCATTTATAATTTCTTCAGTTACGGCTTCGGCTTTGACCCTTTGACTTTGTCGGGGTTGACTTGGTTGACTTTGACTTTTTGGACTTTGGCTTTGATTTGACTTTGTCTTTTTCACGCTTTTCCATTCCGTGCTCGGTTTTGTTCGTTTTTGCTTCATTTTTTGTCCTTTTCTCGGATATCCGTTTCCTGCACAAGATAAGTGAAAACATACAAATACAATGTATTTTTGGTACGTTTTTGGTCATTTAAGTCCGATTTTAAAGTTCAAAGGTATGTGTATTTAAGCACATACCAACCTTTCACATACTCAATAAGTAGAGCATGTAGTTCACCAATTGTCTTCCCTATGTTATGCATATTGTAGTTCCTTATAAATCTAGCAAAGTCACTAGTAAGGCCATTCATGATTAAACCAACACTAAGATCTTGTGGGAGCACATAACCAAGACATTCTAGTTGCTCCATATATCCCTTCATGTTAAGTATATATGAGCTAACTGATTTTTCCCTCCTCTTATTTGCAAGCATGGAAAGTTTGGATTAGGTTAAACCGCTCTACTCAAGCTTGTTTCTTAAACATGAATTTAAGCTCCTAAAGCATTTCATAAGGTGAGGAGTTTTTGAACTGTCTATATAGTTTGGGAGTCATACTTCCAAACATAAGACAAGCAGCCTCATTATGAGCAACATATACTGCATTTCAATCCGCAAGCACTTAAGCTTCAGAATCAGCAGCATGAGTAGGGAGAACAGGTTGTTCAATGACAAACAGTTTCTTTTAACTCTCAATACTAGCTTAAGTGAACAAAACCAATCATTAAAATTTAAGCCAGTAAGTTTTTCTCTTTC
Organism: Tanacetum coccineum; assembly: GCA_026074375.1. Taxonomy (NCBI): domain Eukaryota; kingdom Viridiplantae; phylum Streptophyta; class Magnoliopsida; order Asterales; family Asteraceae; genus Tanacetum; species Tanacetum coccineum. The sequence goes on from BQNB010012615.1 coordinate 31,940, forward strand.
AAACATTGACCTGAAAGCCAAATGGTTTATGTTTAAGACAGGTAGTGCAATCTACAAAACATATTAAGTTAAAGATTTTAGTATTTTCAATAATACTCCTTGAAGAAAATTAACTACCCATGTTTAAATATAAATAATTAATTTTTTAAGGTCTAGGATCCAACTTGACATACCACCATCACATTAGTTGATCTGCTAGCAATGTAATTTACGATCAATAATTGCCACCGGTGGATTCCTATAACATTATAGGACTTACTTTATTACATTAATATACTAGTAATCATGTTTCGTCCCATCTATGAATCAAGCATAAGGTCTCACCATCTTACCCTGATTAAGTCATCCAATCAAGAACTGTAAATGTGTAACACCAACGTCTCATGAAAAGTGTATAATCACCTTGGGATTTGATGTGTTAATAAAGCTTTAAATTTATAATACTAGTTTTAACCGATTTCTAACTAACACAAGGGTGAAGTATAACCACCGTTTATAGCATAGATTTAAGGTATAACTAGGTCGTTCTACGGAATTGGTGTTTATGAAAAAAGTTTATTAGTTTTGCAAAGGGTATCTTTAAGATTTTGTCACGAACCTAAAGATAAAAAGACAAGATTTTCTTTTTCAATTCAAGTTATAAAAGTGATGCTTATTTGGACCGAGAATAATGAGGATAAACAAGCAAGTAACAATGCAATCATAAATTAAAGCATAAGAGTATGAATAGACAGATAATTATTCAAACAATTATCTATTTCATATAAGAAAGAATCCTTTCGACCTTTAATCTTCAATATATAAAATGCATTAAGATTGATTCAAGTATAAAAGTGATAATGATAAATTCCCTTAATCAAGTTCATTAGACATGAGATTAAGTGTTAAACATATTCATATCCGGTTTGATAAACATTTTACTAGTCAATTCTCACAAGACTAATATAGAATTGCCATAGACAAACAACACGAAATGTAAACACAATGGAAGAGTCTTTTGACCTATATCTACCATATATGATTAATCTAACATGTAACAAGTATTCTGGATAATCAAACATCGAATTCATCAAGATCATATTCATAGCATAATGCTAAAGCTTGTTCATATCATTGCTCATGTTAAGTCCAAATAAACATAGTTAACTACTCCATAATCATGAAAGTAAAACACATAATAAGCTTGTTACATTTAGTAAACATCATATTCAAGAAGATTAACAAGATTTTATCAATTTCACAAGCAAAAGATGGTGTTTTTACAAGAGTTTTCCCAAACGAAAACTATATGAAACCCGAAAATTCCACTCCAAACTACTTAGTACTCTATCACAGCCCTCATTAGCTTAGATTACAACCTCCTTGTATGATTTAGAAACTGGGAATTTTGATGAACCAAGAACAAGTTCAACATTTCCCTAAAACTTCTCCCTAACTTGATTGTAAGATTGTGTGTTTTTGTAGGATTGAGATGTGTGAGATGATGTCTAAAGCTCCCAATTTGTCCTCTATTTATAGCCTTAGGTAGTGTATCAGTTGAGAAGAGAAAATAGATGAAAAGCCATGGATTCAATGCTCATCAATATGATTTGTAGTAATTGCAGGCTGAAGTGCTCTACACTTCCTCAAAAGTGCGTCATACTTTACCTCATCATTCAATTTTCTCTTTCCCCATCTAAAAGTACGCCATACCTTTAGAACATGTGCGCCTGATTTGCGGTCGTCATAGGACTTCTACAAGAAGTTTTACAACTCCCTAGGCAGAGCACCTAATCGTTGTAGTAGTAGTATAGGCAAAACTCAGGGGGTTGTTATCATTCACTTGAGGAATAGGTTGGGAAGGCTTGATCACGGTCTAACAGAATTCTAAGGGTTGAAGGAAGATTCTTTTGTATTTTTATGTTTTATGGAAAGCAAGTAAATCATATAATTGGAGAGGTGGTTGGTTTTAGCTATTAAACTAAATATAATCTACGCTACTGGTGATAACAATATAATAAAAGACTGTGTTTATTTAGTCATGTATTACTCCCTAGATTGCTTCTCCTAGTGTTGTTGCCTTGTCACCCTTGTGATGATCTGTGTAATTATTTCCTAAGTCATGAACGAATTACATGAACCTGCCGTCTACTTAGTATTCCGCTAGAGCAACGCACAAGTAAGGTAGTATGAAGATTATTACCTGGCCCCTAGGAGTACACTAAGTGCATGTGAAATATATTAAAAGTGGATTAACCATATTAGGGGGCAAGGTAGTATGAAGACTGTTACCCAATGGTATCCTTTCTACACAATCATGTTTCCCTAGACATATCAACAGCGATACAGACAAAAGCTGGTTTTCTAAGACCTAACATGCATATCTATCACAAGAAGCAACACCACTAAGATCTACATTCTAGGTTTCATACAATCATAAATAAACACAATAGGAGGTTTAGCCAAGCATGCTAAAGATAAAGCAAGAACATAGATGAATCAAACAACACATAGACATATTGAATGATTAAGTAAACCTTACTTGATTAAAACATGAGTTGGAGGAAGTACAATAGGGCTTTTAGGACCTAAAATCGTCCCTAACAGCTGCTAAATGAACTAGGGTTTGTACACTCTTTTTATTCTAAAGTTACACACTCAAAACCCTAAATTCGGGGTTATATATATAGGAAAAACAATGTGACAGAGTCACGTTTTAATCATGACGTCGTCATGAAAGAGAATATTCTAGAAATGGGCTGGGTCGTATGCTCTAATGCTATTGTGGAATCTTGTGACGCCGTCTTGATCTTCGTGGTGATAGCGTCACGTTGTGTCTATGACACCGTCTCCAGCCACTGTAGAGAAATTCTTAAGCAATGTTGGTGTAGGTCTGTAGTCTTGTCTATTTCTTCTCCAAATGAGCCCAAGTCACATGTAATTCTTCCAAATGTCTTACAAATGCGAAATACCTGAAAAGGAACGATTAAGTATCTATTTTGGGCATAAACGCACGATTTAGGGGGTTAAACGACCCCGAAAAAGTGTATAAAATGACAACTCGTCAAATACCCCTACATTTAGGATTTGCTTGTCCTTAAGAAAATGGGCTTTTCTACCTAGACAATAACAATATGAGGGGTCATTTTACCTACTCTTTAAAAGTATTCTACAACACAACCTTCTAAACCTCATAATTAAAAGCACAAAAAGTATATACTAGCACCTCACATAAGTGTTTAGGATTCTCTCTTTCACTCGGTTGTATAATAAATTATAACATATGGGGGAAACGGAAAATCAACACTCATTACCTGTCATAGCATATAAATTACCATAGGCTTGGTAAAGGATCAAACCTCCACCGCTAGGTGCAAGCATTATTCATTACTATCTAAGAGGTCTTTTAGAGGGTTGTGGGGTGTAGGTGTAAGATAACATATAATGGAAACGGAAACGGATGGGATACATTTGGGTGGCTTTAGGTAAATTTAGAGTGGAAGGGTTAGCTAATTATTCACACGAATACACTTTGGTTTGGTTGTTAAGCCAAGACTCGGACGAAGATCTACAGACTCTACAAAACTCTACACCAATCTCTTTCTTTTTCTTTTGTCTTTTTTTTAATAACATAATACATCACATGGGGTTTATAACACGTACCCCTACACTTGAGCTTTTACATGCTCAATATTTACAATCTAACTAATGACCCGATTTGAGGTGGATTAAAACAACATGGAGATCATTTGATAAACATATGGGGGTATTGACTTAACTTTTCTTCCCCATTCTTCCGCAAAATAAATACTACCATGAATTCGAATCGTACCAAAACTATATTTACAAGAATAAGGAGTTAGCAATCGTGTACTCAAATAATTAACTTGGGTTAAACATAATAATGTACTAAAAGTGAGTACATATAAGGTAGGCTAAGGCGATTTAGGTGTAACGATTGGTTTAAGGGGTGACAATGCTCTTCATTAATGGTCCAAAATCCACCAGAAAATTATGAGAACTGTGAAAAAGGATAGGCTCGGAGGGTTATACTAGGGGTATCCTGCACTAAAGGTGAGTGCATGGTAAGGGTGTGGGATAGTTATATGATCAGTGTGACCATAATAAAATTGCAAGTTTAAAACATGGGTTAATCCTAATGCCTCTAATCAAATAAATCCAAATACTTACTATGCGGTCTCAGGATCTATCACAATAACAAGTTCTAGAATTTAATATGCTATCGGTACACTCATATGAATTTTACTAACACCAGACATTCCAGAAAAGGTGACAAGGCAGTGTATACATGGTCATAACGACAGAATAGACATGCACGCCTGCAGATCAACCTTAACTCGAACCGGGTAAAGATAAAATCATCTTGGGTTACCAATGATGGGTACCCGAATTCCTAAAGATCTAAAGGCGAACCTCACATTTTTGGGGTGGAATACCGAGGGTTATTATGCTAGTCATATAAATTCCTATCCATGAGACGCTATTAATACTCGGTTTTCGTTGGTATGTGTCGTAAAAAAATTAAATTTGGGTAAAAATTACCTCTTATGCTATGTTTCGATATATTACCCATTATTTTAAGGACAAAGCAAATGGCAAATGAAAGAATAGTTTCTAAGGCTTATTTTCTCCCTACACTTAAGTTGAACATGGTTCCTAATGTTTTATAAAAGTACCCGTTAAAACGAATATAGGGAAAAGAAAACAAGGAAAAGAAACTAGTACTCCCCTAGTTTGCTCAATAATGGAGAAGAAACATGTGATAACTGGTTAAATCGTCCTCCGAGAATCATCCAATGAAACTTCCTAAGAACTTCCAAGCTTCTTCTCATCAAATATAACCTGTAATCAAAGACATAGACAACTATACCAAGCATAAAATGTGCGATTTACCGATATACAATGTGAATTTAGGGTTCGAATCGATAAAGCAGTAAAGATAGGATGAGAGAATTGTTAAACTCATTAGGTTTTGCAGGTTTATAGCAGAAGAATACATATATTAAATGTTATGCAAGATTTATTTTCAAAAATAATTAAAAACTTTAAGTTTTCTGAACCTAGGCATTTGACGCCGTCAGGGTTTGTGTGACCCCGTCACAAGTGTCGTGGTGACGGCGTCGCGTGTTAATCGAGATGCCGTCTCCACAGTCTGTGAAAATGAAGTTTTTGTTTTTGATGAATAATTTCCTGCACTTGATTCCATAAGTTAATTCATGTACAAATGGCTGCATAAAACCTGAGATTTAACAATTCAATCATATGACTCAAAACTGACGCGAATTAATCTAAACAATTCATTTAACATGTTTGAATTTGGCCCAAAAGCCAGATAACACTTATTATTTGCAAAATACCTTTGATTGAAATTAAGACGAGGTTAAAGACGTTACAAAGCATGATTAGAAGATAGTTCAAACATAATGAAACAAACGGTAAAGAATTAAAACACACATGACACTCATAAGGTGTGGAAAAGTAAATTAGGTTGCCTTCCAAGAAGCGCTTTTCTTTATTAACGAGTCTTGTAGCTAGACTCGAATTCACACGTCGAGTGTCATAGAAGTGGTCCAAGTCGATGATCTCTCTTGGACTTTCTCTTTCAGAGAGCTTCTAAGTAGTAGGAATTGATTGAAGGGTTTTGGTAAATTCCTCTCCATCTGGGTCAATCAATCTAATCTTGACATGCCATGCTCCATCTCCATTTTTGGGTGGTTTGTCCCAGTTAATTGGTTTTTTAATTAGGTCCTCTGATTCCTACATGTTACATTTAAGGTTAGTGGGTATGGCTCCTATAAATTCTATCATTCTCCTAAACACTAAGGTATCCTTAAAAGGATTAAGCTCGGAATCTCTAGAAATTTCCCATTCTCCGGGCAAATGGCAGTCTAAGAAGTCTTTCCTAGCATAGTAAGGAGGTTTTGCGCCTATTTCATCCAAGCTAGGTCAGGGTTTATAGGATTCCCTTTTTCTAAGTGTGGTCCAATAAGGTGCTTCCTCCTCACCTAAGTCTACTCCTTTTACACCGAATACCGACCTAGTGATTTCTTCTCCTACTGCTATTTTGGCCATCCTACAATCTATAACTGCTTTGGCAGTAGCTAGGAATCCTCTTCCTACAAGCAAAGGGGTCTCGGGGTCCTTTTTCATATCGAGTACGTAGAAATCATTTAATAGTTTTAGTTTTCCTATGTGGACTTCTACGTCTTTAACAATCCCCACGGGATAGGATTTGGTTCCATCGGCCAATCTAAAGATATGGTCAGTCTCTTCTAATAGTCCAATGTTAAGCTTTTTGAAGAGGTAAAGTGGGATTATGTTTACACATGATCCTAGATCAGCCAGGGTATCAAAAGGTTTTGAGTCCCCCTAATCTATAAGGTAGAGTGAATAGTCCGGGGTCTTCCATCTTTGCAAGTGTTTCTCCTTGAACAAATCTTGATATGTTTTTCCTAGTTCTAAGCTCTCTACGTATTTATCTAATATAGCGTTATAGATTATAGAGTGGGCTAGGACTTCGAGAACCGCTAGGTTAAGATGCAAATCCTTAAATTCATCTTCAAGTGTTAGTTCGGGTTTCTTCGGTTTCTATGGTTTGATTTCAACCACAAGCTGCTGCAGGCTTGTTTGGGAAATGATTGTTTCGTTGAGATGTGCCTTGATAGCTTTGATTAAGGTGGATAGGTAAGACAAGCATTGTGGGGCTATTGTTGGGTAAGAACGAGTAGACAAAACTAGATGAGTCCCTAGTTTCGGGTTCTTAACCGTATTGCTAGGTAGTGTGAACACTATTTAATTGGTGATGGCCTTCAATATAGTGTCAATTTTGTTGGTCATCTCACTTTGTTGTTGTTTGAAATCGGCTTCAAACTTAGACAGTCTAGTGTCTTGAGATGCCATGAACTCGGAAACCAGTCCTTCTATATTTGATTGATTGTTAAAATCTTGAGGACGGTTGTTGAAGGAACGGTTCAGGATCGAACCGTTGAATTAGAACCGGTTAGGTAGGTTTGAAAAATTGTTTTGGGAGTTTTGGGGCTGTCTCCACCTAAGGTTTGGGTGACTTTTCCATGATGGATTGTAATTGTCACTAAGATTGTTTTGCTTGGGCTTGAAGGTATACCACTTACATCCCGCTTCATCGATATGCGAGGATACGTATTCAACAAAGGCTTGTTCGGGATCTTCCATGCAATACTGAGTGTCGTGGGGACCACTGCAGATTTCACACGGGGTAGTGATTTTGTTTACTTGGGTAGGTTGTTGATGTGTGTTTTCAACAAGCTATAAATTTATAATAACTAGAAATACCGATTTTGACTAAAAACATAACATGCGGGCAAGTATACCCTATTCGAGTGTAATATAGTATTGGGTAAATCCAGGTCGTTCCATGCGATTTATAGCAATTCACAGATTGCTTATCATGTAACAAAGCTAATTGATTATCACGGATCAAATAGCCAAAAGGTGTGTATAAAGTAAGCAAGAAACAAGACATGATCCATATAACATAATAGATTATATAAACAAAGCATACAAGTCATATATGATGGGTAATCATAATAACAAGCATATCTACCAATGATAACATAGAATCCTTTTGGCTTATCTACTACATCATCACTAGTGTATTAAGAGTGGTTTATATCAAATATGCATATATATGAATTCCTCCCAACCCGGTCGGTCAACATAAGGAAAGGTCTTAAACATTATTCTAATTGGTTTATTTATCAATTTACCACATAATTCTCATAAGCATGATATTGATTCATATGGCCAACATGATTCAAAATATATCAAGACAATTAATCCTTTCGGCCTATTTCAATTGCAAGATATATGAAAAAATAAACTATGATTTAATTAAAATAACATCGAATTCATAAACATGTATATTCATAGATTATAGCAAAATCATTCAAATATTATTCATGTTTCACATATAAGAAGCAAAGTAACAATACCAATATTTCGACTACAACAACCATCAACCCAAAACTAGTAGTTCCATGATCAACCAACAACCAAATGCTACTAAGATAACCCGGAATATACTATGTAACTTCTGGAAATCCGCAACATATCACCAAATGGAGTGTTTGGTAAAAAGGTTTATGGTGATGATCTTAAGAGAATTTGGTGTGAATCCTCTAAGAATCAAAATAGGAAGTGTTTAGATTCTGGAAATAGATAGAACGTGGTCTAGATATGGTGGCGGATCAGTGGTATTTGTGTTTTAGTGGTGGTTTATGGTGGAGAGTGGTGGTAGCATGGCGGTTTAGAGGGGTGTTTGGATCATTGGATCCTAAGGATCCTCACCACTCCTTCCTCCTCTCCAAAGGCTATAGAGATTGTGTGTGTAAGATAGAAGTTTGTGTGTGAGATGTGTGTGATATGAGAGGTAAAAGGGGCTTTATATAGGCTTTTTCAGGGCCAAAGTGCGCCCCACTTGCATAAAAGTGCGCAGCACTTTGTGAGTTAATGCACTTAGCATTGAATTGCATTTAATTCTCTTAAATTTCAGTTCTGATGGAAAAGTGCGCCGCACTTATTTCAAAGTGCGCCGCACTTTGGGTCGTTTTAGCATATGGCCTTTTCCAAAGTTGTAGATAATTGAATTCTCTTTCCGTGGCCACTTGAATCAACTAAAACGGAGTTCGTATGACCGAATTATGACCAAAACAGCGAACAAGTGTCGAGAAGCATTCAGCTTGAGTTATTTCTTCATTTAAGCTTCAAATCTTAGTATTTTCTTCCGTTTTCTTCCACGACATGTTCCAAGAACCTACAATAGCAAATATACTCTATTCTATACCAAAAGTTCTTATATTTAACCAATTTATAAATATAAAAGCATTGATAACGCGTATAAAAACATGTATAATTTGAGCGTTATCAAATCCCCCCACACTTAAAACTTTGCTTGCCATCAAGTAAATCTAAGAAAATAAATTTAGAAACAAGGTTCTAGGTGACAAGACAAGGAAAATTTTATTATATATATATATATATATATATATATATATATATATATATATATATATATATATCTGAAATCTTTTTTTATTGGGTGTGAAATTTTTGAAAATATTTTTAGCTTTTGTAACAAATAAGTGAAAAAGGCTCAAGTACCCCCCCCCCCCACACTTAAGGGTTTGCTTGCCCTCAAGTAAAAATAAGGAAAATAATAAGCTTTACAAAACAAACATAGAATTATGTAAAATATTTTTTTAATTTTTAATATGTGAAAACAGAGATGCTTGACAATACCCAATGATTCTCAAGCAGTATAACATGACTAAGCACCTCACGAATAAGGAAAGTATAATTCACTCAGATACTCGTATGTGATGTAATAGAGGGTAAAAGGGAAATCACACTCAATTGTTCAGACATGATTCATTAAGTTACCATAGGCTTGTATAAGTAACAAAACTGCACTGACATGCAGTAATCACTAGGTATAATTGTCAAAAAAGGACTTTTATTCGGGTTGTAACGTTAGGCTAAGGGTTTATAAGGGTGTAGATAAGGCATGGGAAATATATACTGGAAATGGTTTTATAATATACATGTCGACAAGTCCAAGAACCCTTGTTGCTAGCTACGACAATCCATAAACCTATGAGGCTTTGAACAACTCAACCTCTCATCAATATATCCGGCATATATCATAATGTATCAATACGTCACAAATGCCAACAATAATCCAGCTCTTACTTTTTTTCTCTTTTTTTGATTTTTTTTCATAACTGACAATTCTCCCACACTTAGTATAAGTGTACACCACAAAAATACGAAACACAAAGCGTGCACTCTTCGTCTTCGTTAGAAAGGTACAACTCTCATAAAAAAGCGCAAGCAAACTATGAGCAAAAATCAACCAATCATACCAAGCAACCAGCAACCAACCATAGGGACTTTCGATGAGGGGTAAGGCTAGGCTAAAAGTTATATTTTTTTGTATTTTTATTTTTTTTCTGGATGAGAAAGATGAATAAAATGGCTCAGCGGGTTAAACTAGGGGTATCTAGCACTAAAGATGAGTGCTAACATAAGGGTTTTATTTGGGTGGTTAGCTAATCAGTGTAATTAGCTAAAAGAATAATATGTTAAATGGAATGGCTATTTGTGTTAAATCCTAAGTCGCCTCTTTATCACTTAAAAATACCTTTATCCCGCGAACGTAATCTCACTGCGGTCTCGTAATGATTATCAAGCACAAGTTCTAGAATCAATAAATCACTGGCACACTCATATAATTTTTAATCCGATACCAATGCTCCAGAAAAGGCGACAAAACTACAAATACACAGCCATAACGACAGATGAGACACTTGCAGCTGCATTCAAACCTTAACTCGAGAAAGCTAAAGTCAAAAATCATCTTCATAAGATTTAAAGGCGAACCTTACATTTTTTTTGGGTGATTTGTATAAATGCGCAAGTAATGTCATCGATCCCGAGTCGATCCGCTTTATCAATCGGGACACATCTCTGATTTCGAAACTTTATTTAATTTTTAATATTTTTTTACTATGTTTTATTCTAATATATTAAATTAAGTGGTAAAAGATTTAAAAATAAATTAGATTTTTAGATTACAAAGGGCGAACAAAAGTTTATACTTTTAATAATGACTCTAATTTTCCAATTTATTTTTCCCCCACTCTTATGTTGAGCATTATGCGTAATTAGAAAATAACTTAAAAGTGGGACAGACGGGAAAAATAAATATAAGAGAAACGAAACTTCCCGGGGCTCTTAAGGGCTCTGTTGAATTCTGAAAGATATGGCGCAAACCAGAACGCCAAGCATGTGTATTCTACCACATGTAATGTACTGATCCAAATATATTTCACCTCCTCAACTGATAAGATGCCAACCACCAATCCAAGCTCCACCTGTTGTATTTAATCTGCAAAATAAACTAAACTACAAAAATCGTAAAATACTAAAGCGCACTTTCATAGGCAACACGGTTGCATTTAGCATATGCAACAAGCTTTTAAACCCCTCGGTGGCCCGAGTGGACGAGTTATAGTCTCGTGAGGGTTTACAGTGAACACACCCACAAAGTTCAAAACATCTTTTTTTTAATTTTTAGAATTTTTATTTATATACATTTACTAAAACAAGCATAAACAAAACATTACGAAATGAAAAATAACATAGAAAGGAAAATATAATTACTAATATGCAAACCCTCAAAACACATATATAAATAATAATAAAAATAATTGGAGGAAATAAAATCTTTTTGTATTTTGTATTTTTTTTTGGTTTAAAGACAAACACATATACCAAACATTTATTATTATTTAAGGTTTAAAACAATAATTTACAAAATTACTACTATTATTTTTTAATTTTTTATATTTCATTAATTTTTATTTATAAATTTTTTCTTCAGAACAAAAGTGCGTCGCACTTGAAAGAAAGTGCGGCGTACTTATACCCTAATTATTTTATAATTTTTCAAATATTCATAAGATGAGCGCGGCAAAAGTTTTAAAAAGTGCGTCGCACACAAACATATGTGCGGCGGTTTCATTATGACAGAAAACACATTTTTTTTACTTTTTTAGAATATTTTTTATTAGTTAAGAATCATATACACAAACACAGGCAAACACATAAGCAGACAAACACAATCACACAGGTTAAATAGGTAGATAAGAAAACTATTTTTTGGATTTTATGGTTTTTAACAATTTTTTTAACTCTTTTTTTTAAAATGCAAGCAAACACATACAAGCAAACATGCATAAACAAATAAAAACACATTACCAGTATTCACATAAAACATAAATAAATTGCATCTGGTTATTATTTTTATACAAATCTGGATTTTTTTTAAATGCAGGAACAAAGTGCGGCGCACAAAGTTTTTGTGCGGCGTACTTTCTGCAATATTTTTCAAAATTTACTTTTTATTTTATTTTTCACAAATTAAATGCAAGAAAATATAAACAAATTAATAAACCAACAAAACACATGTTTTATTATATAAACAGGAACATGTAAGAAAATAAAATAAGCAAAAACAATTTAAAAATAAAAAATCTTTTTGGTTTTTTTTCTCGAATGACAAACTAAATATTAACAAAATTACAAGGCGTATAATCAGATAAAATGGAATTTCAAATGATCACATACCTGAGACTAGCAATTTGGGGGTTTGTTTGGGTTTGGGTTTTTAAATTAGATTCTGTTTGTGAAATTTTTTGCAGAAAGTGCGGCGCACTTGGTGTAAGTGCGGCGTACTTTCTGGGTTTTTAGGAAAACCGGCGCACACATTGTATGTGCGGCGTACTTCCTGAGGAAAAATGATTTTTTGGGTTCCATTTGCCAGAAAACGGTACAGCGAGTTTATAAATGTTGATTTGTAAAACAAGTACAACGATTTTGGTGTGAAACAGGGGCACTTCCTGTAAAAACCTGCAAAATAAGAAACGAGAACAGGGGAAGTACATCGCACAAGGTTAATTGTGCGCCGTACTTTCTGCAACAGCAAACATATTTTGAAGATTTAAAGATATTTAAACACACGTAAGATGCACAAGACTAGCAAACAATCTGCAAACAAATCCCCGGCAACGGCGCCAAAAACTTGATGTGTGTTTTCTACAATCTTTAAATTTAAAATAACTAGAAATACCAATTTTGACTAAAAACACAACATTCGGGCAAGTATACCATATTCGAGTGTAATATAGTATTGGGTAAGTCCAGGTCGTTCCACGGGATTTATAGCAATTCACAGATTGTTTATCAAGTAACAAAGCTAATTGATTGTCACGGATCAAATAGCCAAAAAGTGTGTATAAAGTGAGCAAGAAACAAGACATGATCCACATAACATAATAGATATAGATAGAGCAAGACTTTATATAAACAAAGCATACAAGTCATATATGATGGGTAATCATAATAACAAGCATATCTACCAATGATAACATAGAATCCTTTCGGCCTATATACTAAAGCATCACTAGTGTATTAAGAGTGGTTTATATCAAATATGCATATATATGAATTCCTCCCAACCCGGTCGGTCAACATAAGGAAAGGTCTTAAAAATTATTCTGCTTGGTTTATTTATCAATTTACCACACAATTCTCACAAGCATGATATTGATTCATATGGCCAACATGATTCAAAATATATTAAGGAAATTAATCCTTTCGGCTTATTTTAATTGCAAGATATATGAAAAAATAAACAATGATCCAAGTAAAATAACATCGAATTCATAAACATGTATATTCCAAAAATCATAGCAAAATCATCCAAATATTATTCATGTTTCGCATATAAGAAGTAAAGTAACAATACCAATATTTCGACTACAACAACCATCAACCCAAAACTAGTAGTTTCATGATCAACCAACAACTAAATGCTAACCCGAAATATACTCTGTAACTTCTGGAAATCCGTAACATATCACCAAATGGAGTGTTTGGTAAAAAGGTTGATGGTGATGATCTTAAGAGAATTTGGTGTGAATCCTCTAAGAATCAAAATGATAAGTGTTAAGGTTATGGAAATGGATGGTATATGATCTAAATATGGTGTAGAACTTTTGGAAATATATGTTTTAGTGTTATGGTGGAGAGTGGTGGTAGCATGGCGGTTTATTGGGGTGTTTGGATCATTGGATCCTAAGGATCCTCACCACTCCTTCCTCCTTTCCAAAGGCTACAGAGATTGTCTGTGTGTAAGATAGAAGTTTGTGTGTGAGATGTGTGTGATATGAGAGGTAAAAGGGGCTTTATAAGGCTTTTTCGGGGCCAAAGTGCGCCCCACTTGCATAAAAGTGCACAACACTTTGTGAGTTAATGCACTTAGCATTGAATTGCATTGAATTCTCTTAATTTTTAGTTCTGATGGAAAAGTGTGTCGCACATATTTCAAAGTGCGCCACACTTTGGGTCGTTTTAGCAAATGGCCTTTTCCAAAGATGTAGCTATATAAATTCTCTTTCCGTGGCCGCTTGAATCAACTAAAACAGAGTTCGTATGATCGAGTTATGGCCAAAACAGTGAACAGGTGTCGGGAAGCATTCAGCTTGAGTTATTTCTTCATTTAAGCTTCAAATCTTAGTGTTTTCTTCCATTTTCTTCCACGACATGTTCCAAGAACCTACAATAGCAAATATATTCTATTCTATACCAAAAGTTCTTATATTTAACCAATTTATATATATAAAAGCATTGATAACGCGTATAGAAACATGTATAATTTGAGCGTTATCAGTTGTGTTGGAGCAAGATGAGCTTACATTAAGCATTGTACTTGATTTTCGAGCTCGATTAGATGGTGGTCGGATGTACTCGGAACATCTTGAGGCAATGCGATTGCCTTGACCGTCTTAGCGAATCCCTTGGGTCGTTCCAACTTTCATTGTCATGGAGGGCGAGGTCCTCTAATAATGCCTAGGATTCTTCAGCGTTGAGGTCTTGAAGCTTACCACCGACCGATTAGTCAATGGTTTGTCTTGTGACGGGATTGACATGGTCCTAAAAAATTTAGACTTTGAGCCAAAGGTCGATGCCATAATGAGGGACTTTTTGGAGTAAGTCCTTGAAACGAGTCCATGCTTCGGATAGAGATTCTCCATGATGTTGTTGGAACATCAAGATATTGTTGTAGAGTTTTGTGGTCCTTCCTAGAGGAAAGAATTAAGCAAGGAATCGGGTAGTAAGATCCTCCCATGTAGAGATGGATCATGCTGGAAGGCGTTCAAGCCAATTGCTAGCTTGATCGAGTAGGGAAAATTGAAATAAACGCAGGCGTGTTCTTTCCTTATTTTCACTGTCAAGGTCAAGTGAGTCCATAAGTTTAAGAAAGTCCTTGAGGTGTTGGTTTGGATCCTCGGACCGAAGTCCGTGGAATGCGCATCCGTTTTGCACCAACCAGATGGTGTCAGATCAAAGAGGTACCATGTTTTTCCCTTTGGGGATCTCGATGGTATTCCTATAGCCCTTGTGGCTTGGTTTGGAGTAATCTCCTAAAGTATGGATAGGATTCTCGTCTCCCATGGTGGTTGACGAGAATGGGTTACAAAACAGATAAAATGAAAATAGTTAGACTACAAGAAAGCTAATATGCGGGAATTAAATCTTACTTGAAAGGATTCAAGCAAGTAGAACTAATTCAAACTATGATCAAAACCTAAATATTCTCCAGGCGGCGGCACCAAAAACTTGATGTGCGCTCGTCATAGGACTTCTACAAGAAGTTTTACAACTCCCTAGGTAGAGCACCTTGATATGTGTTAAAACACACATCATTTGTACCCCGGAAAATTCTAATAAATGGACTAAAGCACTAAACCATGGATAAATATGTTGCAAATATGTTTGTATTGTGTTTTTATGTCTTACAGGTACAAAGAATTGAATACAAAGCAAAAACGGTAATTTTCGGGTGACTTTCGACGACGTTTTCACATTTATCGAGGTCGAAACGAAGTCGTTAATTTTCCTCGATCACACCATTGGAAAGAGCATGAAATTACGAGTCCAACGGTACCGGCCTTTCATATTTGAACCTTTTTATTTTGAACCTTTTTTGTCCCTGTTTGAACCTTTAATACTAGTATAAATGAACTAGACCAAATAAGGGTTAAATAAATTATATTGCATTATATAATTGAAACACTGCCTAGCGCAGTTGGTTTCATTGGTTGAGTTAAAACTCATACCAAGAGGTCGTGGGTTTGAAACGCAGGAGGGTTTATCCCCTCCAAGTCACGTCAGCTGACACGTGGTACCACGTGGCATGCCACGTGGCGGACCCAGACCCGACCCGATCCAGACCCGATCTAGACCTGGCCTAAGACCCGATCCAGACCCGGCCCAAGACCCGATCCAGACCGGCCAACAACCCGACCAGACCCGGCTGTTCACTGGCGGTCAACCACTATTGACCGGTGGTCCGACGGTGGTCTGAAGGTGGTCCGCCGCCATTGACCGGTGGTTCGGCGGTGATCCAGCGGTGGTCCGACGGTGGTCCGCCGCCGTTGACCGTCGTTGGCCATCGTTGACTGCCGCCATTGACCACCGTTGACTGATGGTCTGGTGGTGGCTCTGGTTACGGCTGGCAGGCCACGTGGTACCACTCAGGTGGTGACACGTGGCACAACTAATGATTGGTACGAGGTGGCAGGTATGAGGTACTGTATATACGAGGTGGCAGGTACGAGGTGGCAGGGAATGTCAAGTGGCAGCATGTGGTGGCGGCGACTGGCCAATCAGAGCATGACACGTGTCTAAAACGCGTGATTCGAGGGTGCCAGGCGTGTATCAGTCCGAAGTTGTCGTATGGAGATCCAAGGAAATAATGAGGCAGTTGGTGGATGGCAAAAAGACCAAAATACCCTCAGTTCTTGCAATATGAGTGGTGGATGAACTAAAAGGACGAAAATTCCCCTCCTACTTAGTGATTATAAATACAGACGCAGCAGCTCATTTGTGGAGTGTTAGAATTAGTTTATTTTCAAATTAGTAGTAGGTGTAGATTTAGGAGTAGTGTAGTATAATTTTTAGCTTATTGTAAAAGCTTTTATAGCTTATTTAGCTTATTGTAATCAAGATTTTGAGCTTATTATTGAAGATGTTTGAGGTTGGTTTTTATGCTTATTATTTCTTAATGCTTATTTCTTATGCTTATTCTTCTACTCTTTCTTTTCTTTTGCTTATTTCCAAATAAGCTCATGCTTATAGCTTATTTTTGGATCCCATCTCTTAAGCTTATATTCTAATAAGCTACTTCCATAGCTTATTTAGACTAGCTTATTTTATATTGTTTTCGATTTAGAGCTTTTCGAGTGAGCTTATTTTAGCTTATTTTTCGATTGCTTATTTTTATTCAAGCTTATTTTTTTCTTTATATAGATCTAATCCTTAATCATACCCGATCCGAGTTCACTTGATTGAACACCTTAGTTTCGGGTGGATTAGATCTAAAAATAATAGATCTTATATTTTTAGCTTATTTTCTAGCATAAAGTTTGTTGCTTTTTAATTCTAGCTTATTTTTCTTAGATCTAAATCTTTAAATATACCCGATCCAAGTTCACTTGATTGAACATCTTAGTTTCGGGTAGATTTAGATCTAAAGTTTTCATCTTTTAGCTTATTGTCTTTAGAATAAATTCTAAAATAGCTTTTGCTTATCTCATCTTTTTCTCTTTTCTTGTCTTTACTTTTTCAAAAATGCTTATTGTTTGATTAAGCTCGATTCGAATGCTAAAAAGGGTGTCATGAGTCTCCTACTCGACTTATTCATTAAGTCTTGAGCACCTTTATCTTCGAGAGCTTATTATTTAGCTTATTTAGTCATAAAGTTCTAAACTTTACTAGTTTTTCTTATAGCTTATTAAGCTAGGGCTTATTTCGAAGGGTATTTGTAGCTTATTTGAGAAGTGGCTTATTTATAAGCTTTTATTCTTTATCCTTTCTTCGAAAAAGCCTTGATAGCTTTTTAGCTTATTCTAGTTTTTATTTCAAAAGTAGTTTTTTTCTATGTGATTAGTGTTAGTTTTATTAATATGTGTATGATAAATTTTTATATGATGCTTGCTAAGGGGTTAAATTGATTAGTAACTTAAGTGTGATATAAAAAGGAGAAAAATATTGATTATGATTTTTAATATTACTTAAATTATTGTTTGTTATTCGAGCTGTGAAAAAAGCTGTAAGAAGTAATTAGGATAATAATTTAGTAATCGGATATCTTAATAAAGAGTTCTGTTTTTTCAATTTAACCAACGTTGTGTAGAAGAAAATATTTAGAAAGATATGGTTCATCAATAAGGACTTAAATTTTATGTTTAATTCACACTAAGGATCTAGTCAATACACTTAGCAAGCATTCTTTTTTAATAACATATCGTTCATCGTTTAATAACTCGCTATTTGCAATCATCTATTTTATTTAATATTTTAATTAAATTTTAGTTTAGATCCAAAAAACACATAACCAAAAAATATATTCGATTTTCAAGTCATTAAACAATCGCTTCGTGGATTTCAAATTCATCTCATCTCTCGTTGGAATAGACGACAACCGGGAGATAAAAACTATTACTTCCTAAAGAATTGTCGATATCAAACGGGATCCTCTCTATATCTACTTTACCATTTGTATTTTATATTTTATTATACAATATTTTATAACGATTAGTTTTTGAATGGACGCCGCTGCCTAGGGGAAGAAATTACGATGTCGTGTAGCAGGTTATGAAGTTAGTGCCTTGAAGATCCTTTCTTCAAAAAGTTTATTTTCGTACTTATTAAAAATATAAAAATCCAAAAATATTTTCTCTTTCATTTTATTTTTCTTTTTCATTTTCTTTTTCTTTTATATAAATATTAACAACATCCAAAAATATTTTTATTTTTATTATCTTTATAAAAAAAATTTCAAAAATATTCTCCATTTATATCCTCTTATCTTTTCCTTAATTCTTATTTTTCTCGAACCCTCTATTATATCCGTTTAATTCTTCTTATGTCTTCGTTTAAACACGCGGTTGCTACCTGGTGTTGAGGCCCGTTATACGGTTTTCTGTGTCGACGTTATAACTTGCGAATGATGTTGAAATAATCTTAAAAGATGGATTTTGTTCATTTGCAATTTCAAAGAAGCCGTAAATTCATTCATTTATGATTCAAAGTCCTAAATTCTTTTCGATAATCCCCTCCTGATTCTTTCTTACATCTACCTCCACAAACCCCAGTAACAAGACATATTACTTGTGAGTTAAGTGGAAAACGATACAATTATGGTTACGATAGGTCCACCCACAAGTCCCTTTGCTACAATTTAGGACCACCGTGTTTCAATCAAAAACTTTGATTATTTTTCCACAAACATTCACAAGTATTCCATAACAATATCCTTGTTGTGAAGATTGTGGGGGTCCTCACGAGACTTTTCAATGTCAACCGATGAATTATTACGTACCTAATCCGTTTTATGATTCTAATTATTCAGGTTTTGACCAAATTGAACCCCCGCAATTTCCCGTCATTAATCACCCTCCTCAACAAATGAGCATGGAAGCCTTGGCAAAGCTCGAGAAGACTTAATGAAAATCGATTAGAAACCTATTTAAAGAAACTTTAATACGTATGTTCTTTTCAACGAGAAACACCGATAGAGTTTTAATGCAACTTAGGACAGAATTTTTTGAGAATTAAGCATGCTCAATCCGAGGAGGTACAAGAATTGCTTAACAAACTTCTTCAAGATTTGCGAAGTATAAATGAGGAGTTGGCAGAATATATTAATACTCCAAATTGGAATTTGCCTACCTCATCTTATGATGATGACGATGACGAGGAAAGTTCTATTCCCTTGAAAGATATCATTATTTTTGGACTTCCTCCGTGTGTTGCAATTACACCTGCTTTATCACCCGAGGAGCCCGTTGACTCTCTCATAATGAAGGATGAGCATCTTGACACAATTCCCGAAAAGGAATCAGATGAATTCATAAAGTCTAGTGTTGAGAACCTTGTCCAAAACCCAATTGAGTCCGAGGATGTTTCTGACGGTGAGTGTGATGTGCCCGTTGATGATGAAACTTCTCCGACTTTTACAACTCTCTCGAATCCTCTCTTTGATTCAAACGATAATTTCACCTCTAGTGATGACGAGTTACTTTCTGACGAGGACGTTCCAATGGAAAATTTCAAAATTTATTCGAACCCTCTTTTTGATGATGAAGAAATCATTTCACCAAAGATTGATCTGCATTATTTCAATGCCGAGTCTAATCTTATCGAATCTTTGCTTAACCGTGATATTTTGATTGATTCTTCACCTATGTTTGATTATCTTCTCGAGGAGTTCTCTAGTGAACTCACTCAATATCCGATCCCAAATTTTTTTTTTCCACACCAGGAATTGAGAAAGCTGACATGACCTAGATGAAGAAATACCGTCTTGTTGAAAATTTGTTGTATGATAATTCATCTCCATGACCACCAGAAGAACTTAATTTGGAAATTGCTGATACAAATCTTGAGTCTCTCTCTCTCCATCTACTATCCTCGTTGAGGATAGTGACTCTCTTATGGAGGAGATCGATTTATTTCTTGCTTCCGATGACTCGATGCCACCGGGCATTGAGGACAACGATTATGAATCAGAAGGGGATATTCGATTCTGAAGAAATTGCTTAATGATAAAGTACCCCTACATCCTCCCGAAAATGAGTCATCTAACCTTGATCATTTTAATGATCCGTCACATTCTCGTCCTCCTCCAGAACGACCAGATGTTGAGATTTGTTTTGATTTTGAGCCCGATATGGGTGTTGTGACTACCAATGTGGTGAAGGGTATTTCTGAACATTATGTTCTTATGCCTAATATTTTGCCCACCCTTCCCACCTTTGATCTGGATTTGGACTTCACTCCTTCTCACGATTCCCTCGGATTCAGAAACACGATTTTCGATCCGGGGATATTCATTGAAATTCAATCCGAGAGACTTTTATCATGGGATGAATTTTCTATCTCATTCATCCGTGATCATCTTTCTCTATTGTTTGACACTATTGTTCCATTTTCGTCCGAAAACAAGGACAAAGTGTTCAATCCTGGTATTCTCATTTCTCCTCTCTTATCTCATCGGGGCGAAATCTTTTCTAATTTTTCTAAGAGCCTGATGATGATTTCTGGAGGGGACATACCTCACTTGGATGTCCCGTTTCTCCATTTCTATCCTCCTTGACCAGCTCAAGTATAGGGGATCGAGTCAGGCTCAAGACTCGGTGAACAAAAATAAGCACTTCTCGTGTCTTTTCTTCTTTGTATTTTCTTGATTAATAAGATAGTATGTGATTTTATAGCCCAAGTGTGGGGGCGTGCTTCTTTCTATGGTTCGTGTAATTGTCTTTTTGCTTACAAGAAATTTCTAAGACATTAAGACCCTGTTGTTTCAATCCTCCAATCATACCGGTCTTGATCGTAGTTGCTTATTCTGGAATTCCTTAATCCTGATCATGGTATATATATATATTAATATATATATATATATATATATATATAGATAATATATATAATATATATTATATATATAAAGTATGTATGTTTCCCCCTTTCACACTTGGGATTACAGCATTTGCCATTTTCATTCCTAATGTGAGGGGTAAAACCCAAACATTTTTTTAAAATTGAGGCCATAATCCATTCTAACTATGGGGGGATTTTTTTTTTCTATCGAAATGTGATCATACCTGTGCCTATTTGTGTTCCCACGCAACCCCGTTTTGACCCAAAATTTTAAAAATTTTATTGTTTAATTATGATATATATATATAGATATATAAAAATGAAACAAAATGATGAAAACAAAAAAATTGTTTAGTAATATGTAGGCCCGTAAACTTGGTAGCTTTGACTTGATCGAGTTTTTAAACACTAGCTTACCCCTTAGCTTTCGAGAACTTAGCGTTTCATAACTTTAAAATTTGCAAAGAACGGAAAAATGATAGAGTTGGAATAAGTTTAATATGCGAATAGAGGATTAAGTGGGATATTCTTATAGCACCTAGTGGGATAAATGGAGGCTTTTTGCTCACCACCAGCTTACAACCTATATGATTGTTGAATAAAAAAAGTTTCTTTAAAGTATTTTGCGATACCTTACTTAGTTAAATCCTCATAGAGATTCCTTCTGTTGAAAGTAAGGTACACATCGAGGTTTTGTCAATGTTGTGGGGAAATACACTCCTGGACCAAAGTCGTCTCTCATACCGATGTTGCATTTTGTTAAAAGACCACAAGGACATTGAAATTTGGCTAATAATAATAAATGTTATGTAGATAACCAAAGCCAAAATAAGAGACTCGTGGATCATGGTCGGGGCTCCAATACCGAGTACAGTCGTTTAAAAGGGTGAGGTATATAATAATAAAACTGTGCTGATAAAAGTTTCACTGTCACTGTCCGGCACACAAGCCGCTGTTTGCGTCTTCTAAATACAGTCACAAAGTAATAATTCGAGACTGAAAAAAGTTTGCTCATTTTGCCGGCCTCACAACCGATTGTAGCAGCCTTCTAAAAGGTCAAGGAAAGTTACCAGTAGGTGAATATATTTTATGCTGCATCTTGTCGAAACCTTTCACAGACCGATGTTTGGCAAGCCTTCTAAAGGACCAAGGTTTAATAATGTTGCAATAGTAATAAGTATAAAGCCCAAATTTGACTCTAGGGTTATCTTACATAAAAGCCTCCGTCACTGACCTCGTAGTTGAGAAGATTATGTTGCGGATGAAATAACAAATTATAACCCCAAAATCATGCAAAATTAGAACCTAATGGACCTTATTCACACCATAATCGTCTCCTTTAGGAAAGGATTTCAAACTAATTTGTTGGTCTAAACCGTGTGCCCCTTTATGATAATAATGACATAATTATTTGTCACCAAATACTAATAAAATCTTATAGGAAATTAGGAATAATGGTAGCAAAAATTTAAGTTTATACTGACTAATATATTAGCATTTATGAGTAGTTGGTAGCAACTAAACTTATATTTAATCCTGTTGATTTCATTAAGCTTAGATTGGGGATTGTGAAAAATCAAGGTATGAAGAACTCCCGTTCTTAGCTTTTAAATAAATTTTATTTTAATTTTTATCTTAGTTTTTTATCTTTTTATTTTATTGAATAAGTGGTTAAAAAGGGCGTCTTTACGAAATAAATGAATTTAAAACCTTTAAATGGACCTTTTTTTCCTGTCTTGTTTGAAATGTTGAGAGGGTCAAAATTTAAAAGGGATTTTAATTTATTGAATTTCCGGGCGTGTTTAATTTACATTGCGTGTGGGACCATCAATGGCTTAGTATGGGGGAATTTTGATATGTGTTAAAACACACATCATTTGTTCCTCGGAAAATGCTAATAAATGGACTAAAACACTAAAATATGGATAAATATGTCGCAAATATGTTTGTATTGTGTTATTTATGGCTTACAGTTAAAAGATTGAAAACAAAGCAAAAACGGTAATTTTCAGGTGACTTTCGATGACGTTTTCACGTTTATCGAGGTTGAAACGAAGTTGTTAATTTTCCTCGATCACACCATTGGAAAGAGCACGAAATTACGAGTCCAACAATACCACTCGGCCTTCATATTGAACCTTTTTATTGTTGAACCTTTCTTCGTTCGTGTTTGAACCTTAAATACAAGTATAAATAACTAAGACCAAAAATGGTCTTAAATAAATAAATATTGCATTAAATAGATATGAAACAAACTAGCTAGCGCAGTTGGTTTCATTGGTTGAGTTAAAACTCATACCAAGAGGTCGTAGATTCGAAACGCAAAAGGGTTTATTCCCTCCACGCCACGTCAGCTGCCACGTCAACTGACACGTGGTACCACATGGCGGACCCAGACCCGACCTAATCCAGACCCGATCCAGACCCGGCCCAAGACCCTGATCCAGACCCGGCCTAAGACCCCATCCAGATCGGGCCACGACCCGACCAGACTCGGCTGTTGACTGGCAGTCAACCACTGTTGATTGGTGGTTGACCGGTGGTCCGGCGATGGTCTGACGGTGGTCCGCCGCCGTTGACAGGTGGTCCGACGGTGATCCGGCAGCGGTCCAGCGGTGGTCCGACAGTGGTCCGGCGCCGTTGACCGTTGTTGACCACCGTTGACTGTCATCGTTGACCACCGTTGATCGGTGGTCCGGTGGTGGCTCCGGTGACGGTTGGCAGGCCACGTGGCACCACTTAGGTGGTGACACGTGGCACAACTAATGATTGGTACGAGGTTACAGGTACGAGGTACTGTCAAAACTGAGGTGGCACGGTACAAGAGGTGTCAGGGAATGTCAAGGGTTCGCAGTACGGTGTTGGCGGCTGCCAAACAGAGCAAGACACACTTGTCCAAAAACGCTTGAATCGAGGTGCCACGCGTGTGCTAGTCCTAGGTATGTCGTGTGTAGATCCAAGGAAATAATTAGGCGGTTGGTGGATGCAAAAAGACCAAATAATCCCTCAGATGCTGTGCAATATGAGTGGTGGATGACCTAAAAGACAAAATGTGCCCCTTCCACTAGTGATTATAAATTACAGACGCGCCGCTCATTTGTGGAGTTGATAGAATTAGTATATTTTACAAATTAGTAGATAAGGTGTAGTTTAGAGTAGTGTAGTAAAATTTTTAGGCTTATTGTAAAAAGCGATTATAGCTAATTAGCTTATTGTAATTAAAATTTTGAGGCTTATTATTGAAGAATGTATTTGAGGGGTTCAGGTTTTTATTCTTATTTCTTATGCTTATTCTTCTACTCTTTTTTTCTTTTGCTTATTTCCATATAAGCTCATGCTTATAGCTTATTTTTGGATCCCATCTCTTGAGCTTATATTCTAATAAGCTACTTCCATAGCTTATTTAGACTAGCTTATTTTATATTGTTTTAGATTTAGAGCTTTTCGAATGAGCTTATTTTAGCTAATTTTTCGATTGCTTATTTTTATTCAAGCTTAATTTTTTCTTTATATAGATCTAATCCTTAATCATACCCGATCCGAGTTCACTTGATTGAACACCTTATTTTCTAGCATAAATTTTGTTGCTTTTTAATTCTAGCTTATTTTTCTTAGATCTAAATCTTTAAATATACCCGATCCAAGTTCACTTTATGGAACGACCTTGTTTACGTGGTAGATTTAGTTCTAAAGTTTTAATTTTTTTATTAGCTTATTATCTTTAGAATAAATTTTAGCTTATTTTGTCTTAGTAGCCTAATATTATCTTGTTCATCTTAATCGTTGTTTATTTTTATGTTGATAAAAATTTATCCAACTCTTATGGCGGAGGAGCTGTAATGGTCTTATAAGCTATTTACTATTTAAAGTTTAAAGCTTTTTTAGATTAAGGCTATTTAATATTAAAAATAGTTTGTAGCTTTATTAACTAAGTGTCAAAAAAAAATAATAAAGATTAATCTTTAGTGTTATAATTAAGTTTTAAAAGATTGGTGGTTTAAATTTGTCTCCATTTTCTTCAATCGGGTTTTTCTTTCTTTTCCTTTTCTCTTATTAGTAGTTGTAGCTTATTATTTAGTTTAAAAATGTTTGCTTTGTTGATTAGTGTTAGTTTTATTAATATGTGTAGTGAGTAGATTTTTATATATGCTTGCTAAGTGTTAAATTGTTTAGTAAATTAAGTGTGATTAATAAAAAGGAGAAAAATATTGATTAGTGATTTTTATATTACTTAAATTATTGTTTTGGTTATTCGAGCGGGAAAAAAGCCGTAAGAATAATTAGGTAATAATTTAGTAATCGATATCTTAATAAGAGTTGTTTTCAATATAAGCCAACGTTGTGAGAAGATAATTTGTTAGAAAGATATTGGTTCATCAATAAGGACTTAATTGTATGTTTAATTCACACTTAAGGATCTAGTCAATACACTTAGCAAGCATATCTTTTATAACATATCGTTCTTCGTTTAATTACTCGCTATTTGCTATCTAGTTTTTAAATAGTTTAATTAAATTTTTAGTTTAGATCCAAAAACACATAACCAAAAAAATATATTCGATTTTCAAGCATTAAACAAAACGCTTTCGTGGATTTCAAATTCATCTCTCGTTGGGATACGACATCCGGGAGATAAACTATTACTTTTCCTAAAGTAATTGTCATATCAAACGGGATACTCTCTATACTACTATTACCATTTGGTATTTTATATATTTTATTATATATATTTATATCGGATTAGTTTTTGACGCCGCTGCCAGGGAGAAGTTTACGATTTTCGTGTAGTGTTTGAAGTTAGTGCCTTGAAGATCCTTTCTTCAAAAAGTTTATTTTCGTACTTATTAAAAATATAAAAATCCAAAAATATTTTCTCTTTCATTTTATTTTTCTTTTTCATTTTATTTTTCTTTTATATAAATATTAACAACATCCAAAAATATTTTTATTTTTATTATCTTTATAAAAAAAATTTCAAAAATATTCTCCTTTATCCTCTTATTTCCTTTAATTCTTATTTTCTCGACCCTCTTATCCGTTTAATTCTTTCTTATGTCTTCGTTTAACCAACGCGGTTGCTACGGGTGTGGAGGCCCGTTAGACGGTTTTCTTTGTCGACGGTATACTTGCGAATGATGTGGAAATAATCTTAAAGATGGATTTTGTTCATTTTGCAATTCAAGAGCCGGAAATTCATTCATTTATGATTCAAATCCAAATTCTTTCGATAATCCTCCTGAT
Source organism: Tanacetum coccineum (assembly GCA_026074375.1). NCBI lineage: Eukaryota > Viridiplantae > Streptophyta > Magnoliopsida > Asterales > Asteraceae > Tanacetum > Tanacetum coccineum. Next base: position 58,223 of record BQNB010012615.1, read on the forward strand.
TTTTCTTACCATCCTCCACAACCCCAGTACAAGACATATTCTTGTGAGTTATGTGGAAACGATACCAATTATGGTTACGATTGTCCACCACAAGTCCCGTTTGTCTACAATTAGGACCCGTGTTTCAATCAAAACTTTGATTATTTTCCACAAACTTCACCAAGTTTTCCATAACAATATCCTTGTTGTGAAGATTGTGGGGGTCCTCACGAGACTTTTCAATGTCAACCGATGAATTATTACGTACCTAATCCGTTTTATGATTCTAATTATTCAGGTTTTGACCAAATTGAACCCCCGCAATTTCCCGTCATTAATCACCCTCCTCAACAAATGAGCATGGAAGCTTTGCAAGCTCGAGAAGACTTAATGAAATCGATAGAAAACTTTTTAAAGAACTTTAATCGTATTTCTTTTCGAGAAACACCGAAGGTTTTAATGCAAGCTTAGGACAAATTTTTTGAAATTAAGCATGCTCAATCCGAGGAGGTACAAGAATTGCTTAACAAACTTCTTCAAGATTTGCGAACTATAAATGAGGAGTTGGCAGAATATATTAATACTCCAAATTGGAATTTGCCTACCTCATCTTATGATGATGACGATGACGAGGAAAGTTCTATTCCCTTGAAAGATATCATTATTTTTGGACTTCCTCCGTGTGTTGCAATTACACCTGCTTTATCACCCGAGGAGCCCGTTGACTCTCTCATAATGAAGGATGAGCATCTTGACACAATTCCCGAAAAGGAATCAGATGAATTCATAAAGTCTAGTGTTGAGAACCTTGTCCAAAACCCAATTGAGTCCGAGGATGTTTCTGACGGTGAGTGTGATGTGCCCGTTGATGATGAAACTTCTCCGACTTTTACAACTCTCTCGAATCCTCTCTTTGATTCAAACGATAATTTCACCTCTAGTGATGACGAGTTACTTTCTGACGAGGACGTTCCAATGGAAAATTTCAAAATTTATTCGAACCCTCTTTTTGATGATGAAGAAATCATTTCACCAAAGATTGATCTGCATTATTTCAATGCCGAGTCTAATCTTATCGAATCTTTGCTTAACCGTGATATTTTGATTGATTCTTCACCTATGTTTGATTATCTTCTCGAGGAGTTCTCTGGTGAACTCACTCATATCGATCCAATTCCACCAGGAATTGAGAAAGCTGACTTTGATCTAGAGGAAGAAATCCGTCTTGTTGAAAATTTGTTGTATGATAATTCATCTCCATGACCACCAGAAGAACTTAATTTGGAAATTGCTGATACAAATCTTGAGTCTCTCTCTCTCCATCTACTATCCTCGTTGAGGATAGTGACTCTCTTATGGAGGAGATCGATTTATTTCTTGCTTCCGATGACTCGATGCCACCGGGCATTGAGGACAACGATTATGAATCAGAAGGGGATATTCGTTTTCTTGAAGAATTGCTTAATAATAATTCCCCTCTCCTTCCCGAAAATGAGTCATCTAACCTTGATCATTTTAATGATCCGTCACATTCTCGTCCTCCTCCAGAACGACCAGATGTTGAGATTTGTTTTGATTTTGAGCCCGATATGGGTGTTGTGACTACCAATGTGGTGAAGGGTATTTCTGAACATTATGTTCTTATGCCTAATATTTTGCCCACCCTTCCCACCTTTGATCTGGATTTGGACTTCACTCCTTCTCACGATTCCCTCGGATTCAGAAACACAATTTTCGATCCGGGGATATTCATTGAAATTCAATCCGAGAGACTTTTATCATGGGATGAATTTTCTATCTCATTCATCCGTGATCATCTTTCTCCATTGTTTGACACTATTGTTCCATTTTCGTCCGAAAACAAGGACAAAGTGTTCAATCCTGGTATTCTCATTTCTCCTCTCTTATCTCATCGGGGCGAAATCTTTTCTAATTTTTCTAAGAGCCTGATGATGATTTCTGGAGGGGACATACCTCACTTGGATGTCCCGTTTCTCCATTTCTATCCTCCTTGACCAGCACAAGTATAGGGGATCGAGTCAGGCTCAAGACTCGGTGAACAAAAATAAGCACTTCTCGTATCTTTTCTTCTTTGTATTTTCTTGATTAATAAGATAGTATGTGATTTTATAGCCCAAGTGTGGGGGCGTGCTTCTTTCTATGGTTTGTGGTATTGTTTTTGCTTACAGAATTCCTTAAGATCATGAAGACCCGTGTTTGTTTTCAATCCTCCAATCATCCGGTCTTTGATCTTTTGCTTATTCTGGAATCCTTAATCCTGATCATGTATATATATATATATATATATATATATATATATATATATATATAATATATATAATATATATTATATATATAAAGTATGTATGTTTCCCCCTTTCACACTTGGGATTACAGCATTTGCCATTTTCATTCCTAATGTGAGGGGTAAAACCCAAACATTTTTTTAAAATTGAGGCCATAATCCATTCTAACTATGGGGGGATTTTTTTTTTCTATCGAAATGTGATCATACCTGTGCCTATTTGTGTTCCCACGCAACCCCGTTTTGACCCAAAATTTTAAAAATTTTATTGTTTAATTATGATATATATATATAGATATATAAAAATGAAACAAAATGATGAAAACAAAAAAATTGTTTAGTAATATGTAGGCCCGTAAACTTGGTAGCTTTGACTTGATCGAGTTTTTAAACACTAGCTTACCCCTTAGCTTTCGAGAACTTAGCGTTTCATAACTTTAAAATTTGCAAAGAACGGAAAAATGATAGAGTTGGAATAAGTTTAATATGCGAATAGAGGATTAAGTGGGATATTCTTATAGCACCTAGTGGGATAAATGGAGGCTTTTTGCTCACCACCAGCTTACAACCTATATGATTGTTGAATAAAAAAAGTTTCTTTAAAGTATTTTGCGATACCTTACTTAGTTAAATCCTCATAGAGATTCCTTCTGTTGAAAGTAAGGTACACATCGAGGTTTTGTCAATGTTGTGGGGAAATACACTCCTGGACCAAAGTCGTCTCTCATACCGATGTTGCATTTTGTTAAAAGACCACAAGGACATTGAAATTTGGCTAATAATAATAAATGTTATGTAGATAACCAAAGCCAAAATAAGAGACTCGTGGATCATGGTCGGGGCTCCAATACCGAGTACAGTCGTTTAAAAGGGTGAGGTATATAATAATAAAACTGTGCTGATAAAAGTTTCACTGTCACTGTCCGGCACACAAGCCGCTGTTTGCGTCTTCTAAATACAGTCACAAAGTAATAATTCGAGACTGAAAAAAGTTTGCTCATTTTGCCGGCCTCACAACCGATTGTAGCAGCCTTCTAAAAGGTCAAGGAAAGTTACCAGTAGGTGAATATATTTTATGCTGCATCTTGTCGAAACCTTTCACAGACCGATGTTTGGCAAGCCTTCTAAAGGACCAAGGTTTAATAATGTTGCAATAGTAATAAGTATAAAGCCCAAATTTGACTCTAGGGTTATCTTACATAAAAGCCTCCGTCACTGACCTCGTAGTTGAGAAGATTATGTTGCGGATGAAATAACAAATTATAACCCCAAAATCATGCAAAATTAGAACCTAATGGACCTTATTCACACCATAATCGTCTCCTTTAGGAAAGGATTTCAAACTAATTTGTTGGTCTAAACCGTGTGCCCCTTTATGATAATAATGACATAATTATTTGTCACCAAATACTAATAAAATCTTATAGGAAATTAGGAATAATGGTAGCAAAAATTTAAGTTTATACTGACTAATATATTAGCATTTATGAGTAGTTGGTAGCAACTAAACTTATATTTAATCCTGTTGATTTCATTAAGCTTAGATTGGGGATTGTGAAAAATCAAGGTATGAAGAACTCCCGTTCTTAGCTTTTAAATAAATTTTATTTTAATTTTTATCTTAGTTTTTTATCTTTTTATTTTATTGAATAAGTGGTTAAAAAGGGCGTCTTTACGAAATAAATGAATTTAAAACCTTTAAATGGACCTTTTTTTCCTGTCTTGTTTGAAATGTTGAGAGGGTCAAAATTTAAAAGGGATTTTAATTTATTGAATTTCCGGGCGTGTTTTATTTACATTGCGTGTGGGACCATCAATGGCTTAGTATGGGGGAATTTTGATATGTGTTAAAACATACATCATTTGTACCCCGGAAAATGCTAACAAATGGACTAAAACACTAAAATATGGATAAATATGTCGCAAGTATGTTTGTATTGTGTTTTTATGTCTTACAGGTACAAAGGATTGAAAACAAAGCAAAAACGGTAATTTTCAGGTGACTTTCGATGACGTTTTCACGTTTATCGAGGTTGAAACGAAGTTGTTAATTTTCCTCGATCACACCATTGGAAAGAGCACGAAATTACGAGTCCAACAATACCGGCCTTTCATATTTGAACCTTTTTATTTTGAACCTTTTTCGTTCGTGTTTGAACCTTTAATACTAGTATAAATGAACTAGACCAAATAAGGGTTAAATAAATTATATTGCATTATATAATTGAAACACTGCCTAGCGCAGTTGGTTTCATTGGTTGAGTTAAAACTCATACCAAGAGGTCGTAGATTCGAAACGCAAAAGGGTTTATTCCCTCCACGCCACGTCAGCTGCCACGTCAACTGACACGTGGTACCACATGGCGGACCCAGACCCGACCTAATCCAGACCCGATCCAGACCCGGCCCAAGACCCGATCCAGACCCGGCCTAAGACCCCATCCAGATCGGGCCACGACCCGACCAGACTCGGCTGTTGACTGGCAGTCAACCACTGTTGATTGGTGGTTGACCGGTGGTCCGGCGATGGTCTGACGGTGGTCCGCCGCCGTTGACAGGTGGTCCGACGGTGATCCGGCAGCGGTCCGGCGGTGGTCCAACAGTGGTCCGCCGCCGTTGACCGTCATTGGCCATCGTTGACTGACGCCATTGACCACCATTGACCGGTGGTCCGGTGGTGGCTCCGGTGACGGCTGGCAGGCCACGTGGCACCACTTAGGTGGTGACATGTGGCACAACTAATGATTGGTACAAGGTGGCAGGTACGAGGTACTGTTCATACGAGGTGGCAGGTACAAGGTGGCAGGGAATGTCAGGTCGCAGTACGAGGTGGTGGCGGCTGGCCAATCAGAGCATGACACGTGTCCAAAACGCGTGATTCGAGGGTGCCAAGCGTGTGTCTGTCCGAGGTTGTCGTGTGGAGATCCAAGGAAATAATGAGGCGGTTGGTGGATGGCAAAAAGACCAAAATACCCTCAGATCTTGCAATATGAGTGGTGGATGACCTAAAAGGACGAAAATGCCCCTCCCACTTGGTGATTATAAATACAGACGCAGCAGCTCATTTGTGGAGTGTTAGAATTAGTTTATTTTCAAATTAGTAGTAGGTGTAGATTTAGGAGTAGTGTAGTATAATTTTTAGCTTATTGTAAAAGCTTTTATAGCTTATTTAGCTTATTGTAATCAAGATTTTGAGCTTATTATTGAAGATGTTTGAGGTTGGTTTTTATGCTTATTATTTCTTAATGCTTATTTCTTATGCTTATTCTTCTACTCTTTCTTTTCTTTTGCTTATTTCCAAATAAGCTCATGCTTATAGCTTATTTTTGGATCCCATCTCTTAAGCTTATATTCTAATAAGCTACTTCCATAGCTTATTTAGACTAGCTTATTTTATATTGTTTTCGATTTAGAGCTTTTCGAGTGAGCTTATTTTAGCTTATTTTTCGATTGCTTATTTTTATTCAAGCTTATTTTTTTCTTTATATAGATCTAATCCTTAATCATACCCGATCCGAGTTCACTTGATTGAACACCTTAGTTTCGGGTGGATTAGATCTAAAAATAATAGATCTTATATTTTTAGCTTATTTTCTAGCATAAAGTTTGTTGCTTTTTAATTCTAGCTTATTTTTCTTAGATCTAAATCTTTAAATATACCCGATCCAAGTTCACTTGATTGAACACCTTAGTTTCGGGTAGATTTAGATCTAAAGTTTTCATCTTTTAGCTTATTGTCTTTAGAATAAATTCTAAAATAGCTTTTGCTTATCTCATCTTTTTCTCTTTTCTTGTCTTTACTTTTTCAAAAATGCTTATTGTTTGATTAAGCTCGATTCGAATGCTAAAAAGGGTGTCATGAGTCTCCTACTCGACTTATTCATTAAGTCTTGAGCACCTTTATCTTCGAGAGCTTATTATTTAGCTTATTTAGTCATAAAGTTCTAAACTTTACTAGTTTTTCTTATAGCTTATTAAGCTAGGGCTTATTTCGAAGGGTACTTGTAGCTTATTTGAGAAGTGGCTTATTTATAAGCTTATATTCTTCATCCTTTCTTCGAAAAAGCCTTGATAGCTTTTTAGCTTATTCTAGTTTTTATTTCAAAAGTAGTTTTTTTATTATTTATTTAATCTAGTTTTATTTTTACAAAAATTAGTTTTCAAATTAGCTTATTTTTCTAAAAAAGTTTTCATCTTATTAGCTTATTTTGTCTTAACTTTTCATGTCTTATTTCTTATTCCATCCTTCTTCATCTAAGGCCGGAGCTTAAGGGTCTTATAAGGTTGACAATAGAAAAATATAAAGTTTTGGATCTTTGTGGTTTTATCGAATTTAATTAGTAGATAAAGTTGACACCTTTATTTGCTAATTAGTGAAGTAGAAGCTTTTTAAGTGATAAGCTTATTTGTTTATTAAGTTTGTAAGATCGGGTGGTTTTATATCATTGCGGTTCTTCATTTCGGGTTCTATTTTCTAATCTCTTTTCAATACTTAGAATAGTTTTATTTTATCGTTCCATAATATATTCGCGTATTTGATTTTTGCCATGCTTAGTGTAGATTTATTTTTGTCGTTAAATGCCATGTTTGTTAAATTGAATTTCATTATGAGTAGCGAGTAAATTACTTGTGTTTGCTAAGTGATTAGTGATTTGGAATTTAAGTGCGGTTTTAAAAAAGGTTTAAAAAATTAATAGTCATTAGAATTTTCCAATTTACATACCGTCATTTACTTTTAATGCAATTTAAATACTTGTCATTTATTTTAAAAAGCATTTTACTTTACTTGTCATTTAATTTCTTGAAATGTTTTTTTCTGTTAGGACTTTAATTCGTTAAACCTAAGCCCGCACTTAAGGAACATTTCACGTCACTTAGCAAGCATATTTGTCATTTATATCTTTTAAATCAGTTTAGTTTAATCTTTTAGTTTTTAATTTTAGAATTAATGTTAGTTTAATTTTTAGTTTAAAAATAGTTTAAAACCAAATCCAAAATATTTGTCATTCAAGCACCAAACGAAACATTCTCATGAATTTCAATTCATCTCTCGCCGTGGAAACGACACTCGGAAGATAGACTATTTATTTTCCTAAAGTAATTGTCTTATCTAACGGGATACTCTCTATACTATTACTATTTGGTATTATTATTTAGTTATATATTTATTATATATATACTATATATTAATTATCGAATCAGTTTTTGGCGCCGCTGCCGGGGAGAGGTGTAGCGATTTTTACGGGATTGTTTGTGTTCGAGCCTTGAAGACCCTTCCTTGTGAAGTTATTTTCTTTATAAAAATATATAAAAATACAAAAATATTTTTCATTTTCTTTTATTAGTGTATAAAAACAAGAAAAAAATATATAATAAAAATAATAATAATAATAAAAAATAAATAAATAAAAATAAAAACATTGTCCATAAAAAGAAATAAAAATCACCAAGTTGGTAAATGAACACCAAATATAATACTTTCAACTGAAGTATTATCCATTAATAAGTTCCCGAACCAAAGTTTCAAAAACTTGCCTTTTGTGTCACTTGCGATATACGGCTCACCTTTGAAAATTAAACACTTTTAAAGAGCTACCGTGAAGCTTGTTGATTATTAGGTTTAAGTTATTGGATCTCGTTTTGTCCTTTAATAAAATATAATGTTTAAAAAAAACCTAAAAACCTAAAAATAATCTTCTTTTTGTTCTTATCCATTTAATTCTTTTCTTAACCCTCTATATTGTTTAATTCTTATGGCGTCACTCGATTATCGTTTGAATCCCCTCTTCACGATTAAAGAGTGTTCGTCTTGTGGATCTTTGTATAATAAAGGATATTGTTGTACCCCCGACTCGTCTCAACAACCCCTTCGTGATTGTCCTAAGTGTGGAAACCCGGTTGATGGTCCAAATTGTCAAGGATGTGCTCTATGGAGAAAGAAATTAAAAGAAGTTTGGTTTACAATTTGTCATGAAAATGGAATTTACCAAGACCTTCTAAACACTTACGAGTCATCCGATGACGATACCAACGTTGTTAATGTTCCTAGAAAGCCATTCGTTGTCAAACAGGATCCCGGTGAAAATTCCTCGCAAAGTCCTCCACAAATTAACCACAATTGTTGTTACGAGTGTGGTGATTCGTTAGATGGAATCTTTTGTCAACGATGCACTTGTAAGTTTTATGGGGAAGGTGCTCATATTGGTTATAATTGTCCTCTGAAAGCTCCGATTATCTTTAATCCGGAACCATGCAATCAAACCATTGATGAGCTCCCACAAACTTTGCTAAGTTTTGATCCGACGTGCTATTCCGAAAAAGAAAATTCATTACCTTACGTTTCAAAACCCAACGTTTTCAACCCACCTCCACAACCTCCTATGTATTCTTATGAATTTTGCGGGAACGATGCTCGTTATGGTCACTATTGTTAACCTCACGGTTCTGTTCATCTATTCCGGGAACAGTGTTGCAATCTAGATTTTAATTTCCGCAAATTTTCATGATTTTAACAAACTTTATATTTTGTTGTGAAAATTGCGGGGGTCCTCATGAGACTTTTCAATGTTCAACGATGAATGAGATATTATATGAGAAAAATTCTTTTTATGATTCTAATTCTTTCGGCTTTGACCAATTTCAACCCCCGCAATATACCGTCAATCATCCGATCTTTAATGCTTAAAATGATCTTCTCAATTCTCAAAATAAGCTTATGGAGCAAATGACATCCATATGTGATATGGTTGGTCAATATTTGCAAAAGAAGGAAGAAGATAAGCGAATTGCGAAAGATCAAGCGGCTAAAGATCAATATTGGAAGATTCCCATTTGCTACAATGATGATGACGACGAGTATTCTTTTTCTACACAAGAATATCTCAAGAAATTCTCCTCCGTAATCACTCCCGATTTACCAAAATCAAACTCTCTTATAATGGAGGATGAGCATCTCGACACTATTCCAGAAACGGAATCGGATGAATTAATAAAGTCTAGTGTTGAGGACCTTGTCCATACCCCAAGTGAGTCCGATGGTATATCCGAAGGTGAATGTGATTTGCCCAAATATTCACGAGGAGTTGGCAGAGTATATTAATACTCCGAATTGGAATCGTCTTATCGTCTACTATGATGATGATGATGATGACGAGGACTATACCATTGCAATCACACCAAGGAGCCCGTTGACTCTCTCATAATGGAGGATGAGCATCTCGACACTATTTTGGCAACAAAATTGGACGAAGTAATAAAGTCTAGTGTCAAGAACCTTGTCTAAATCCTAAGTGAGTCCGAGGGTATTCCCGACAAAATGTGTGATGTGCCTTTTCGTGATAATTCTTCGCCTCTTGACATTTTAAAAGATCAATTTAAGGGTTTCTCTGATTCTAACGATGATTCTACTTCGATTGATAACGATTCTTTCTCTATTGACGACATTGATTATGTTGAGGCATCACCTCCCAATTTTGAGCTCGTCAGCTTAGAGGTGGTGGAGATTGTTGTCCCAGAAGTTGGAGGGATTGACACTGATATTCTTCTAACAATCAAAGATGATATTCTTAGTGAAAAATTGTTGAATGTCAATCTTCTTATTGCTAAGATCGAAGCATTAAAAGATAATCCCACTCCATCTTCCGATTTTGTGACCAAGTCTTCCTCCACATCTCTTAACTTTTTCTTGGAGGAGACTAACACCTTTGATAATTCTTTACACGAATCTGAAACTTTTTGCTTTAATTTGGAAGAGATTAGTAGTGGCAGTACCACTACTCGTTCTGATTATTCTTTTCCGGATTATGAAGCTTTCTATTTTGATGACGATCATATTGAAGAGAAGAGTAGTGGCAGTACCACTACTTATTCTGATTTTTCTCTTTCTAAATATGATTCGTTCATCTTTAATCTTTTGATCGATCCGTTTCCTCCTGCCGATAGGAGTGACTTTTATCATGAGGAGTTCGCCGATGAACTCGCTCACTTCATATCTCCACCGGAGTATGATTGTTTCTACTTTAAGAATGAGCCCTAGCTCGGCAATTTCACTATGGATGTGGTGGAGGATATTCTTTATAATCCAACAAGAAAACCAAGAGTTCATGTGCTTCATGATTTACCAACCCATCCCACCCTTCATCTAGATTCGGATTTCACTCTTTCTAGTGATTCCCCTGGATCCGACCTTGTAGTTTCTTTTCCTTCCGGAACTAAAACAAGATTTTCGATCCGGGGATATTCATTGAAATCCAATACGAGAAATTTCTATCACGGGATGAATTTTCTATCTCATTCATCAGTGATCCCCTTTCTCCAGTGATTGATACTTTGCTTCTATTTTTATCCAAAAATGAGGACAAAGTTGTCAATTCTGGTATTCTTGCTGCGGATGAGGAGAAATCTCCTCATCCCTCATCTCATTGGGGCTTGAAAGCTTTTAATGAAAGCCGATGATGATCTATGGAGAGGACACTCCTAACTTGGATGTTCCGTATCTCCATTTCTATCCCCCTTGACCAGCTCAAGTATGGGGGATCGGGTCAAGCTAAGTGACCTTAAACAAGCGCTTCGTGGGTGGCAACCTATGCTTATCCCTTAGTTTTATTAATGAATAAGTGTGTTGTGACCTCTCGTGCTCGCGGTTTCGTCCTTCGATCACTCGAGCTTCAAATCCTCAGCTTCATTTAAGGAATCCAATATCCTTAATCTTATCGACTAACGCTTATCTATTAGCATAATTAATAAACGGCTTTAGATTTACGTAGAGACCCTTCTTAAAATAGTGAGGACAATGTTAAGTTCAAGTATGGGGGGTCTATCGATTTGATTGTGCCTGCAGCCGTTGTTTTCACGTAATCTCCGTTTTTTTACCAACACCAAAAAAAATAATACCAAAAAATGAAAATAAAAATAAAAATTTTCAAGAAAAAACAATAAGTGTTTTGGGTAGACACAATTTTAACTTTCCTGCTGGGTTAGAAAAGTGTAAATTTTGACGCCGCACGATGCGTTTGTTAGCTCTAGCTTGTATCCTTAACTTTTAGGTAAGCGTTCGCGAAAATTCGCATAGAACAAAAAAATGATGAGTGGTAAATTAATGAGTTGGATGCAAAACAATGATTAATTTGGAAATCTTAAGAGCTCGATGTATGTAATGGCGTTGCTTTTTTCTCCCATAAGCTCTTAACCGATTAAATAGGATAGACGTGCATTTTTGAAGATTAAACATAAATCAATAATTTTCAAAAAGAGTAATTCTCTCTATATAATGATAAAAAAATGAAATATGATGAAAAAATGCAAAAAAATGAATAATAATTATAAACTCGGGCTGATAAAAGTTTTGTTTGCATCTTGCCTGCAGGCTCAAACCGATGATACAAAGCCATCTAAATAAAGCCATAGTAAAATTAAATAATCCTAGACTGATAAAAAGTTCTACCTGCATCATGCCGCGCACAACCGATTTTTTCAGCCTTCTAAAAGTCGAGGGTTACAATTGTAACAAGGTATGTGTTAATATTATATGTGAATTAATAAATGTAAGATCCTTTTTTGTTAAATTTAAAATATGCTTTTTGAAACTTAGACTATTTCATTTTTAAAGTTTTTCTAAATAAGCTATGTGTAAAAACGGGAAACCTAAGAGTCCATTGAAACAAAAGTCTTTGAGTCCGCTATACTAGTCCTTGGGGGGTGTTCAAAAGCCTGTGCACTTAGCCGCAAGGTTGGGATTTGCGCAAGAGAAAGTAATTTAATGGATGATCTCGCCTTGAAACTCATCTATTCCGGTGTAACATGAAAACATAGTAATATTGCAAAACGTTGATCCTTGGTTTAAATTCAAAATGGCCACATCACCTAATATATAATAATTGTCGGGAGTGAAAGAGTTTACGATAGTAGCAAATATGAGTAGTGTTAGCAGTCTAACATGGTATTTAACGTGATTTTGTATTAAAGCTTGGTTTGGAATAAGTAAAAAATCCGGTGACGATGAATATATTTATTGAGCATTTTAGGATTGAAATGCGTCTTATTCTATGATCCCAAATAAAAATAACGAAAGTCGAATAAGGTAGTTAGTTGCTTAAAAAGAAAAAGTACAAAAAATGAGAAAATGAAAAAAGACAAAAAGATGTGTGGAAATAAGTGTATATATTTAAAAATGGTAAAAACGGGGCTTTTATGAATTTATTATGGATGTCCTTAATTCCCCCTCGAACTAACACTTAGCTACTTTTCGAGGTTATTAGTCAAGGGGGATCGAGATTCTTAGTTTTCTTGAGTGATTATTTATATCATTGCGTGGGGACACGCAATAGTATAGTATGGGAGATTTTGGTACGTGTTTAAATACACATACCTTTTTCCATCAAATCCGGACTTAAATGACCAAAAACGTGCCAAAAATACATTGTATGTTGAAAGTTATATTTACTATCAATTCCTTTGCAGGAAACTGATAAACCGAGAAAAGGAGACTGAAAAATCAAGCAAAATCGGACAAAACTGAGCACGGAATGGAAGAGCATAAAAAAGACAAAGTCAAATCCAAGCCAAAATCCAAAAAAGTCAAAGTCAAAGTCAACCCAAAAAAGTCAAAGGTCAAACCCGAACCCGTAAAACCTAAAAAGTCAAAGTGGGCCCACTCGTACCCACCTATAGAGGGCCCCGATTCAAGCGCACAACACTCTCATGAAACCCAAAAGACCCTTTAAACCCTTCTTGTATAAAACCCTCCAAAACTATAACACAAAACACCATTGAAAAATCCCAAATCCCTTTATAATAACAAATGCCCAAAGATCTTCAAACAGGCCCAACCCAAAAAGAACCATTTAACCCCGTTACCCAATTACCTTCCCCGCTTATTAACTTCCTCATAGTTTGTCCATTTGGACAATGATGTAAACAACCTGCTAACTCCAGGGACCAAAAGATGAAAAATACAAGGACCATACCTGCAATATACTTATATGAGTTGAGGGACCATTCTTGCCCTTTACCCAAATACTGTTTATCTCTTTCCCAGCTCACGTGTTACTGTTCACACCCCACCACAACCTGCCAAAACTTAACTTCACATCAATATCCCATCCAACCCCACCCCATAACCTTGGCAATCCCTAACCATCCTATTGGGCAAAATATTTAAGGGTCTTGATCAATTGTCGTGGGCACAAAGAAAAAATGGAGGGCTTAGATTGCTTTGGGACTTCTCTCACAATGAAAACACAACAAGCACAAAGACTTAAAGACCTACTGCTTATATAAAAGGAAAGAAGACAGAAATGGAGGTGTAATGTAGGAGTAGTTTTAGTTTAAGTTGTAATTTTACTTTTAAATGTTTTATGTCTTTAAATTCTGTCAATTTAAGCTTTCAAGCAGTGTAATCTTTTTATGATTAATGAAAAGTTAAGTTTATGCAAAATTCTATTTTTAGTGTTAAAGTAAATGTTATGCTTTTCCAAATGTTCTGTTAAGCTCTCATAAGCTCCTTATTTTGTTTAAGCTGTTTTACTAAAGTCAATTTGAATTTTTAAGTGTTTAAGAAAAAGAAAAAAAATCACCAATCAAAATTTCTAAAGCTTAATGGATGATAAGCTGCAATGGAAGAGCTTATGGGTTATTTAGAATTGCTTATTTATTAAGTTGGGTGGGTCATAGAGCTTATTAGGATCATTTAACTCCTGTTTTGAGCAAGGAGTCAAGGTACTCTTCATTTTTCTCTTAATAAGCTTATAATCTATTCAGCTTATTTGTGGCTTATTTGTTGCTTATTCTACTTATTTTACCTTATTGCTTTATTTCCTATACTTATTTATGTTGTCCTTTGCTTCTTGAAGTTATCTTCTTGTTTAAATCCTCTTAGTCCTTGTTTCTTTATAAATCTGTCTTAAATAGCTATTTACTGTTTGATTATTTAATCTGCCTTTTTAGTGTTAATTTTCTGTTTATATATTTGTTTAATTTTGATCGCATTCATTATAGTCTGATATCTGTTATCCCCATAATTCAGCCTAATTCAGCATTTGTTACTTTAAAATTGCAAAATCCAAAGACTTAAAGGGGTGTTTTGGCATAACAATAAAATGGTCAGTTTGAGTTTAAAAGTTAGTGGTTTAATTGCTCACATTGTACAAACCTTTGTTAAGCAGTTTTAATTTAATCAGTTTTTTGAGAAAAGTTTTGGAAGTTAAAAATTGATTTTAAGGTTTTTCTAAAAAGCTCCTTTGAAACTGTTGGTCCAAAACAGTCCAAGGAGCTTATTTGGTTAAGGACTTTTCAAACCAGTCTTAAGTCTTATTTTGTGTCCATTTTAGTGTCCAAATAGAGTAGTAAAAGTCCATAGGGTTTACTTTTGTTTTGTTAATTTTCTGTCAAAAATTTTGGTCAAGGTCATTTTTAAGTTAACAAACGGGCCTTTGTCCTTTTTCGTCCTTAAAATCAGATCATTAAAATGGTTTTTAGAACTTCAAATTTTGAGCATAAGCTCTTTTCTAGCTAGTCTCCAATGTTGTTAATTAAAACTTTTTTTTCAAATTAAAGCTTATTTTTCTTGCTGATATCTCAATTCTGAACTTTTGTCCCTTTTTTTTAGAATCCACATCAGCATATGCTGATTGTGGGCAACTTATTTCACACCCTTTTTCTTGGCTTATTTTTTTTTCAATTAACATTCTCTTTGCACTTTTAGAAAGCCCATTGGCCAGTCTTTAAGCTTGTATAAGCCATTAAGCCCCTAGGTCCCTCTAAGTGCTTAAAAATAAGCCCCAAAGAGTACCCTTAGGGCTGTGTTGTATGCAGCTTTAGCCCTATTCTTATATTGTATGATTATGGCATATTTTTAGCTTTAATTCCTTTTGTTCATATTTTTGAATTGATTTTAGCTTATTAGGTGTAGTTTAACTTCTGTCTTTGCTTATTTTTCTTTGCCACAACTTACTTTGCCCCATATTGCCTTAACAATTAGCTTATTTAGGCTTAGTGTAAAAAGAGTGAATCTGTCCATTTCTTATTAGCTTATTTCCCAGCTTATTTTAGCTTTTCACAAAAAGTCACTTTTTTAAATCTTCTTATTTTTGTCTCTTTTACATCTTTGAAAAAGAAAATTTTAAAAAAAAAGTTTTGAAAAAAAGTGAGCCCAAGGGATTCGAACCCAAGAACCTCACCCTTGGCACAACTCACCACAACCCCTCACACACACTTTGCTACCTAACAAAAACTAACACGCCCTTGGGTCTTTTTCCTTGTTTAAGTGTGCTTTGTTTAATTTATATACTTGTTTTTACCAGTTTTGCCTATAAGCTCATGTAAGCATATTTCTGGCTTATTTTTAAGCCATCTTTTCAAGATTTTATTTTCCATACATTCTACTCGCTTTTATCTACTTTTCTGAATTTTTTCATATTTTTCCATAAAAGTTTACTATTTTTTATCATTTAATTTCTTTAAAACAGTTTTTAATTCATAATAATTTATTAAAAAGTCAAAAAATTATAATTCTTTTTTTTCAAAATTTTCTTTTATCATTTAGGACCTAGGAAAAATAAATTTGCATCCGTAGGGTCAATTTTGCAAAATTTGGTTTTTTAAAGAACGAGTTTCAAATCCCGTTCTCGTTTTTCGTGTTTTTAAAAGCTTTCAAATCACTTCCCGTTTTTTTGGTCTAGTTTTCTGTTATTTCTTTCTTTTTTATCACTTAGGCCTTATAAAAGTTGAAAAAATAAATCACTTTATGATTAAATTTTGATAAATTAGGTTTTTAAGTAGCGTTTTTACGTTCACGTTTTAGGTTTTAACTTAAGTAGCTTTTGTTTTAGGGTTTCTTTTACTCGTTTTTGCATTTTAATTGTAGAAATAGAAAACCAATCAAATCTTTGACCATTCAAGCATTGTTTACAAACCAAAGTCGATTTTCAAATTCACGTCTCGCCGGGACAAACGACCCGGGAATATCACATACTACTTCCGGTTTTATTGATTTTCTTTCTTTGAATTTTTCAAGGGTGACTTGAATTGTTTTGGGTGATACAAGTATTTATAATATATATTATTTGTATTTGTATAACCTAAAAAGAAGAATCATCATTCACCTAAATACTAGTGCCTCCAAATCAACCACTTTCCACGTTAGATGAAATACAGAAAACCAAGTAAAAAGTTTTATGCATGAAACCCAAAAATGTTAAAAACATATGTTCGAGTAAAATAGCTAAGATTGTAGAATCTAAGAATGCTAACCACTCGAAGGCCAATCAAACCTGTGGATCCAATGCAACAGATATTCCATCATCTTCTTCTCTTGTCATGACAGGTTGTCCAGATTGTACTTTGGTATCTGGACTTTGGATGCTCGAAACACATGATAAGGAATCGCTCTCAGCTCATAAACTTTGTCAGTAAATTTTTTGGTACTGTTAGATTTAAGAACGACCAGATTTGCAAGATCATTGGGATAGTGTGTGACAATCATTGGAATCGTTATTATCTCTGGAGTATACTACGTTGAGGGGCTTGGACAAAATTTGTTTTCTGTTGGTGAATTTTGTGATGCGGATCTTGAAGTTGCATTTTGGAAAAACACTTGCTTTATTCAAAATTTGGAAGGTGTTCATCTACTTTTAGGGTCCCGAGACATAAATTTGTACACAAATTCTCTTGATGACATGCTTAAATCATCTCTGATATGTCTTCTATCCAAAGTGTCGAAGGCCAATTAAAGTGACTCATCTTGTATCCTTCCTGATTCTTCAAATATGTACACATGTTCTTTCTCACTTCAGCTTTTGAGAAAGGTCTATTCTGAACTGCATGATACCTTAACACATCAGGATCATTCCAATTAATAACTTTTTCCCTTTCATCTATCTGCTTTGCTTCTTGAGGTATTATTTCTTCATCAGCAATCCATTAAGCTTCAACTTGTTTTGCATATATTTCATCCTGCAGAATCTGTGCTTGCTCATCAAGACTTATAAAAACTTTTAGCAAATTCCTCATCAAGACTTATTTGTATCATCTCTTTCTTCTTGATTTTCTTTGGAGGCTCAGATTCTTGCATAATAGTTTTACCTTTTGCTACACTCCTTTTGATATTAAGCAATGTTTCAGCAAGAGTTCTATCATCATCATCATGTTCACTTTCCATCCTATGCTCAGCATTTAAGCATTGACTTCCCTAGCTCTCTGCTGCTTTTGACCAAGTTTATACAAGTCTACTTCATTATCAAAATTCTTCCACATCCACCCTTGTTGCGAGATCATTAGCAAACAAACTAGGTCCATTCATCCCGTATAGAGGAAGAGCAATAACTGCTCTTCCTTCTCTGTATGCTTGACTGTTTTCTCTGTTTCCCATTTCTTTACCCTTTTGTGGAGAGTAGATAGGGCTTCTATTGTCAGACTACATTTGAGCTATGCAAAGTTATCCTCCAAAGAAGTAACTTTATCTGACAATGTTGTACAAAGATTTAACAATATCCAAAAGGTTGCATACTACTCCTCCCACTTTTAGATGTGATTACCATTTCTCCTGGAAAGGGGCACATTAGAAAGTTAGATACCCTTTTTAATGGCCTAGCCTGATAGAGGAAAATCCTCCATTTGGTAAAGAGGCAACCCCAGGAGCCACCTTGATCTTAGTTCTTAGAGAACTTGCGCCTGGGGAATAGTTAGGTATTGATCATAGTTTAGCTTAGTTCTACTTGCTTGAATCCTTTCAAGTAAGATTTAATTTTCGCATAGTAGCTTTCTTGTAATCTATCTTTTCTTCGTGTTATTTGTTTCGTAACCCATTCTCGTCAACCACCATGGGAGACGAAAATCCTATCCGTTATAACACCCTGTGTTTTAGAATCATTAATGACGTCGATAAATGCACTATTTATTTTTAGCGTTGTACGCGTTTGCTTGTAATTTCATGAATTAAGTTTAAATCGCGTAAGCTAAAAATTAGCGTTCAATGTAAACGGGCATCAAACAATTAAATGTGTACATCAAGCAAGGGTTATATAATTATTTTGAGGATAATTATTAACTTTGTTCATTTATTTTTATCGGATACGTAAAGTGTATACGTTTCGCGATAAATTACGTTTAGGCACTCCCGGAACCACAAAAACTTTTCTACGCTTCAACAAATACCCACTTTTATACCCAATACATAAAAATTACATAAATATATCATATATACCTTTGTTTTGCCGAAATACTTGCATATTATACAAGTATTATATCAAAACTCTTTATTTTGGTCAAATAAGGCACCATACCTCTTTATGGCACACCATACCTCATTATGACAACTCCATACTTCCCATACCTTGACCAAGACCATGCCATGACCATTACTTGAACCATACTTTGACTCCTAGACCATGCTTTGTACCATACTTTCATGTATACATAAAGAGAAGTAAAACATACATTAAACACTTAACTAGAAAATCAAACATCACCTCCCTTTTTCTCTATACATGCTACGGCAAGAACCAAGCCACAACACAAATCCATAGCAATTTTTATACAACCCATACACACTTATACACATCCATTATAAGTTATTCTAAGGTGTTTCCAACCATTGAATCACCATTTGCAAGTTATAATCAAGTAAAAGCAAGATTAGGGTTTTCTTGAGAAAACTAGGGTTTCTTAAGTGCAAGCTTTGGTTTTAAGGCTAAACACGGGTTTAGCATTTGTTTCTCATCATCATCATTCATCATAAGGTCTACCTTAAACCTTTATGTTCTTAGTTTATGAGTTTTTATATATATGATATGCTATTTAGTGAAATCACCATTAGGAATACTTTTGAACATGAAAAATGTAATTTTTCTTGTGATTATGATTTTATGCACTTTCTCACATGTTATGATGATGGTAATATCATGAAATAAAGGATATATAAGTCTTGTACAATCTTGGTTTAAGTATAAAAAGTTCATATGTAAACTTGTAAATAAAAGTTAATTAAGAAAGTTATGATTTCATGTAAAGTAAATAACTTATGATCTCGATGATCTTGGACAAATATGAACTTATGAACATTATTATATGTATAACATGTGATATATATAATTATAAAAGACTTGTGGTAAATTGTGAGGTTGAAAAGTATATAAAACATATTATATAAATAAATTATATAAAAGAACATTTTGGGACAGAAAGTTTTCGAATTCCAAACAGGGGATTTTATGTTTTTATAAGATAATACAAATCACGACGATTCCGAAAAGGTAAGAAACTTGTTAAACGGATTAATAACGAAAAAGTTACGTTAAAAACGAGTTATACGTTAATAAACGAAGTCGTAAGTAAATTTTTATAAAAACATTTTTATAAAATTTATAAACAGCAAGTATTAATATTTTTAACAAATAATACATATTTTTAGGATTCCAAAATGATAAGAATCGTAATTTTTCAATTAATAACGAACGAGTTATGAATTTCGCAAGTTTACGACAAATAATACTTTTATAAAACTATTTTTATAAAAGTTACTATTCATGACAGAAAGTTATATTTTTGTAAACCTCATAAAAATATAGAACTTTCAAATACGAGAACGTCCTCGAAAGAATCATTAAAAACGGAGCTATAACGAATAAAATACGACATTTACGGGTTTTACGACAACAAAAACGATTTAAATAAAAGTCATATCTGGTGTGAACAGTAAAAGTTACTGTTCACCAGAGGGTCAAAATACGGAAAATGTCAATTTATGATAACCCGTCTTAATACGAAAAGATGGACATAAGAAACGCGAGAATCGGGTTTAAAACGCGAAAGTTACGCCAGTTTTACTAAACGGTAATTATAAACGTTTTAACTTATTAAACACAATTTTTCCAAAACCATTAGTTGGTGATTGAGCTATATAGAATATTATGTGGTTATCAAAGTACTATATTACTAGGGAGTTTCATAATGAGGCCTCTTCGGATGGCGTTTCGACGAGTTGTTGGATTTACGATTTAAAGTGTCCTAACTCCTCGAACGTCATGTCATGACCTCTTTAATTATGATAGCCCGAACGATAGTACGATGTAACAACTATAAGATTATATTCAAGTACTCGGTACTTATCCGACCTATGATAATTTAGGTTGCATTCGATCTTTTACGTGACGCATTATCTGCTATATTTGGATTATCTGAACTCAAGGTGAGTTCATAGCCCCAATATTATGCGAACAAGACTGTCGAGCTTCAGTGTCATTAGCTTAGTGTAAATGTAATCTAGTTTTGTGAGATCTGCATGTGTTGCATTATCACTAAAAAGACTTGCGGTCCTGCACATTA